>CAUYOR010098820.1:0-11265 GCA_963573925.1 Callimico goeldii
GATCATTAAAAAATCTGGAGACAACAGATGCTGGAGAGGATGTGGAGAAATAGGAACACTTTTACACTGCTGGTGAGAGTGTAAATTAATCAACCATTGTGGAAGACAGTGTGGCGATTCCTCAAGGGCCTAGAAATAGAAATTCCATTTGACCCAGCAATCCCATTACTGGGTATATATCCAAAGGATTATAAATCATTCTACTATAAGGACACATGCACACAAATGTTCACTGCAGCACTGTTTACAATAGCAATGACCTGGAATCAACCCAAATGCCCATCAATGATAGACTGGACTGGGAAAATGTGGCACATATACACCATGGAATATTATGCAGCAATGAAAAAGGATGAGTTTGTGTCCTTCGTAGGGACATGGATGAACCTGGAGAACATCATTCTCAGCAAACTGACACAAGAATAGAAAATGAAATACCGCATGTTCTCACTCATAGGCAGGTGTTGAAGAATGAGAACACATGGACACAGGGAGGGTAGCACTACACACTGGGGTCTGTTGGGGGGAATAGGGTAGGGACAGCAGGGAGTCGGGAGTTGGGGAGAGATAGCAGGCAGAGAAATGCCAGATATAGGTGAAGGGGAGGAAGGCAGCAAATCACACTGCCACATATGTACGTATGCAACTATCTTGCATGTTCTTCACATGTACTCCGAAACCTAAAATGCAATTAAAAAAATACAAAAAAAAGAACATAATTCACAAAAAGTGAGTCTTCCTGAAAACATTTTAAAATATCAATTAATCATTGAACAATACACAATCACCTAATAATTTACTAGGACAGTGTTACATTCTCATTTCTGTTCACTTCTGTCTTTTCTGAGATTCATATAAGCATGAGAGCTAGAAAAAATATTAATGTGTAGTAATTCACATTTTCTCATTCATGAATCACTTCAGCAGTGCAAAGAACACTTTGTAATTTTAAAAAGGTGTTTTTTTATAAATATACTTCTACTATTCTACCCCAATCAACAGCAAATTTACCTAAATCATGAGACTACTAGAACTGCTAATTTTTAGAAATGAAAGACGTAAGAACTACTATTAAACCTGATGAATTCTTTATCTACAAAGAGATTGTCCATGAATCAGTCCTTCTGACCCCCTGACCAGGGTTCTGAAGTTACTGATCTGTAACTTGCTATTGAATTATAGCTTGATATGGGAGAAGCAGCCGTGGGTGCACCAGTTGAGCAAGATTTAAGTGCTGACATTGCCGTTAATGATTTACCAACTGTTGCAACTTCAATAAGTTATTCACACACAAAATTGTGGCCACAGAATTCAGTGAGATAAACTAAGTTAGAAAGACTAGGTGTCAATAAACAAACGTTACTAATCAGAATTAGTAATGATAGAAATCCATATCTTAACAAAGTTCAGAAATCTTGTCTTCTTAATGTGTATTTATTGACTTCCCAGGATATGTCTTAGTGAAAAAGCAGCTTCAGGATTTATTATTAGAGTGATAGGGAATAATAAGCAACAGAAAGGGATTGAGAGACAGGGAAAAGCAGGGAGACACAGTAACAGAAGCAGATGAATTGACTAATGAAATAAACTTGAGATAATAGAGCACAGAGGAGGTTCAAGAGATGGAATCATATATTCCTCTCTATCTGCTACCACCATCAAGGAAATTAATAGCACATTTAATAATGAATCCCTGATAAATATTAGTCTATAATTTAAAATCTATTAAAATGACTATTTCTTAGGGTATAGAAAAATATTAAAACAAAACAAGTAAAGAAAATTTGACATAGGATGGATTATTTTATTTTCCTGCATGTCTGCTTCAAGGCTGAATCAATGATTATGTATGCAGGTAAATTATTCTTTTCGCAGCAACTTCTGGGAGTAGTACTTGGTGAAGCATAAAAGTCAAGGGGTGTTGTGAGGAAAAGTCTAAGTATTTTGATCTTGAGCCTTGACTATATTGGACTTGGGATCTCAGAAATCTTGGGCATAAAAAATGGGTTTAATACTTCATTAAGTTGACTATACAACAGGTAGAAACTAAATGCTACTTTTGGAGGAATAGCCTTTGCTTTATACATAAAAAAAAAAGGCCTAAAAGGCTGTGTGTGTGTGTGTGTGTGTGTGTGTGTGTGTGTGTGTAAATTACCTTTCTTATTATAATAAATATTTTGTTTTTAAAAATGAAACACTCTTCACATATACAACTCTACTCTCAAGAAAGGTAATTATTTACATAATGTGCCTTGGGGTTGCCCTTCTTAAGGACTATCTTTGTGGTGTTCTTTGTATTACCCAGAATTGAGTATTGTCCTGCCTTGCTAGGTGGGAAAGTTTTCCTGGATAATATCCTGAGGAATATTTTCCAGCTTGGATTCATTCTCTTCGTCACATTCAGGGTTAGGGTTAGGTTTAGGTTTAGGGTTAGGGTCAGGAAGCTTATCACAACCTTTAAGATACAGCTATCAGAAATGTAACTTGGCAAAAAAAAAAAAAGAATTCTCCAGTTTCTAGCCTTGGCCTTGGAATAAATGATCATTCTTGCTCTCCCTGACTGGCATGTAATTGTTCATCTTGTGAGGCTTAGTTACCCAGGTCCAACGAGTAATATGTATTAAACCTTCTTAGATTGCAAACATACAAGTAAATCCTTCCAGGTCTACTCTTATATCACAACATGATTAACGCCTCTCTTTTGTACCTTACTATTTTCATATATAAATCTCATGGAAGTTTTTTTTTTTTAAAAAACTATTTCCACAGTTGAGTCTGTGGTACTTTTCTTTCTCTTGACGGATTTCTCTATTTCTGGGTTGTTCTCAGGCTCCTGTGTCTTCTTTAAGGCTAGTCCTTAGAGAAGGAACCTTCTAACTGGGTCAGGTCCTTGGAAATTAAAGTGGAAGAAAGAGTGTACCCAGGTTCACAACACACTCAGTTGTTTGTGGCCGTTGGGTCATGGCCACTTGATAACTCCACAGACTACTCTCCATCCTACTCACAAGTCAAAGCAACACGAAACATGATCAATAAAACCTTTCAAATCTGTTTATAAAAATACAACAATATAAAATACCTGACTGACTTTAAAAACCCATTAAACTATATTGGTTTACCTCAAATTGAGGATCATTAAGCCATTTCAAGTAGTTTTATATCATATCATAGCTAACACACAGTGTGTAAGCCTGCTTTCCCTGAGGTCAGCTTTGTGAAGAGCATTAGTAATGGGTCTGGATTCCCATTGGTACCCTCCTGAACCTTTTACTAAATTTAATTCACTGCCCTAAGATTTCATGTAGAACCAAAGTATAGGCTTTCTAGAGACATGAAAGTCCTTCATTCAAAAGAGGCAAATTCTGTTTTAGTCTCTGTAAATATTCTCAGTAAGTGTTTCTGTCCTATGATATGGTCACCACAGTAGTGCTGCCGATGGACGAGAGTTCCCTCAGCAGCTGTATCCAGCATCACTCACTGTGAGCCGAGAGCATCCAAGAGCTGCACTGTATTCATGGAAACCCGTTTTCTTTCTACAAAAGCTGAGACTGAAGTTTTCTCGTGAATAGGAGCCATTTGTAACCAGTTATGCACTAGTGTGTGGAATACATGTGTCCCCGATGCCTGAGACTGTGCGGAAATGAGAGTGTGTTACTTTCCCACAGATGCCTTAAAAATTACCTTGCTGGCCTATGACTGTGTTGGCCTAATGACTACCTTGTTGGCGTAAAACAAGAGAAACGTATTCTCTTTCAGTTTCTGAAGCTGTAAGTCTGACTTCGACTTACTGGCAGGGTTGGCGCCTTCTGGAGCTCTGAGGGAGAGGCTGCCCTATACCTTTGTCGTAGCTTCTGGCTGTTCCTGGCAGTCTGTGGCATTCCTTGGCTTGTACCTGCAGGACTCCAGACTCTGCCTCTCTTGTCACAGGCCTACTTCCAAGCATGTCCTTTGGGTCTCTGCGTCCAAATCTCTCACTCCTTTTTCTTACAGAGATACTAGGCATTGGCTTTGAGACCCACCTAAACTCAGTGTGACCTCAGTTTAACTTGATGACATCTGCATAGACCATGGTTTCAAATAAAGTTACATCCACAGGGATGGGGGTAATGGATTGCACATAATTTTTGGGGGGGTATACAGTTCGACTCACTGTAGAGAGGACAGATATGTCAAATCATTGAATGAAACTGCAAATCAAAGTAACTTCTTGTTAGATGGACTTGAATATTTGGTTAATTGTCTAATAGGCTAAAAATCTAAACATTATTTCACAAGATACTTTGCAGTCATATTAGCAGTAGTATTTTTATTGGTATCTATTCCTAGATGGCTCAATCTGGAAGAAAAGAGAATGAAAGCCAAATTATTATTTTTAATGAGACTCAAGCTTTAAATACAAAGCATTTAGGTTTAAGGGATTATGTTTATAATTATAGTGAAAAACTTGTTGGCTTTTTTCTTAACCAAGTACAATCATTTCTTTCAAGAATGCCGTCAGAAAAATGATACTACTCTGAGGGTAAATACCCAGCATTCCCAATTTGCTCTAGAACATTCGTTCCAACAGAGTAATTTTTGAGAATAGTTACTGCCTGTCTAATCTAGATCAGATTGTTTAGGGCTGGTTATTGTCCTAAAGGTGAGCAGATTATTAGAGAACTTTCTTAACCACCTTTTCCTCTTGATGGGCGCTCTCGGTCTTCTGTATATTTCCATAAGAAGACATTCGACCTTCCATCTATCATGGGTTGTGTACCCCACCCAGAAGATGAGAAAGGTCACCTGTAGCTGTAAACTTATTTAGAAATAGTCTCTTCAGAAGGTGGAGTTGAGATGATGTCATGTGGGTGGGGCCTAATCCAGTGTGTGTAGTGTCCTTACAGACAGGAGAAATTTGTGTGCAGAGATAGGCGAACGTAGAGAACAAGGTGACAAGACACCGGGGGAATGCCGTGTCATTTACAAGCCAGGGAACGCCTGAGGTTACCAGAAACTATAAGAGGGGCGTGGGAATTGTCCCTCAGAAGGAGCAGAAGGAACCAGCCCTGCTGGCAAGCTGATTTCAGATGACTTGCCTCCAAAACGTGTGAGAATAAATGTTTGTGGTTGAAGCTACCCTAGGAAAACAGTACACTGCTTTTCTTATCATCACTGCTAGTTGGGTGAGTCTGACTGGGTCAAATATATTTAGTTATGTTTTATGATTTATTATTTTGAGACAGAGTCTCACTCTGCCACCTAGGCTGGAGTGCAGTGGTGGGATCTCGGCTCACTGCAACCTCCATGTCCCAGGTGAAGCAATTCTAAGGCCTCAGCCACCAGAGTAGCTGGGGTTACAGGCATGCGCCACCACGCCCGGCTGATTTTTATAGTTATGGTAGAGACAGGGTTTCACCATGTTGGCCAGGCTGGTTTCAAACTCCTGACCTCAAGTGATCTTCCTGCCTTGGCCTCCCAAAGTGCTGGGATTACAGGCAGGAGCCACTGTGTCTGGCTAGGTCAAATACACTTACATGTATATGTGTTTGTCTGTGTGTATGTTTGTATTTATTCAGTTCTAATATTCAAATACCATTTCTACCTTTCCTGCCTTGTTCTTACCCGGGAACTCTTTTGAAGCAATATGTAAACATGAAAAGATCATATTACTTGGAGGCCAAATTCTAGACGAAGTCTCATAAATGAAGTCAGTCACAGCTTCCTGCCCCATGGCTATGCTGAAAAATTTTCTCAATTTTTTTGAGATTTTGCATGCAAACCAATGAAAGTTAACTAAGCCCAGTATATTTAAGCAGAATTTTGTCACAATAAAGTAGATGTAGTTTAAGAATATAAGAGTGAATTTACTGAGGACAATATTTGATTCTGTAATGATCCTCCTCTGGTGAATAATGCGTAGACTGCTTTCCTGAGAAAGAGATTTTTCCTTTTCATTTCTACCAAAGATGATATTCCCAAAATTTCAGCTTACTGCTGACTGTATTTTATCTTCTTGCTCACAACAAAAGCTACTGGTAAACTTTAGCCTCCAACACAACATTACTTTTTTCTTTTGTCTTTCTTTGCCAGAGACTATAGTATAAAATAGTCATAAGTGTACTGTTTCTATAAATGTGTAATATATATCTTCTATATGATTCTAAAGAAAGACATGCATTGACTTGTATTTGACTATAAAACATTGACCATGTTCTATTTTAATAATGGAGCAAAGTCTCCTGCAGAACTACAGTTGCAAAGCTTTTACTTATGAAACAGTTCCTGCTGTGTGGTTAGGTTATTTCCTACTTCATGATAAAATCTGACTGTAGTATCACAGCCTAGGAATTGCTGTAACTTGTAGCTGGACATAATATCTTCTTATGACTTCCTCTAATGGTTAAAAATAACTACAGAAAGGACGGGTACCTTTTTGGGGAATATCATCACATCTCAGATTAATTTGTGGCAAATAATGACCATTTTAATAAGGTGACCTTACTAAAATTTTCTTCCTGAATACTTTCTTGGAGAATCTAGTAGCAGGTGGCACTCGATGAAGGTAGGCATTCTTTGAATGCTTTGGGGAAACTCTTCTTCTGGGAGAGTTAGTCATTTTGTTGCCCCTTTCAAACTTTGTCAAGCTAAAATTAATCTCTACATAGTGACCTCTGTGGTATTTTTTAAATAGTTTAATGCTTTGGTTTTTCTTTTTTATTCCTAGGAAGTTTCTTATTCTCTCAGGTATTCCTTCAGTTTATCTTTGAATGAAGTTATAATATTGTAACTTCAAGTACTTCTTTTTAGTTCTCTTCATTCATACCAGCAATATTATTTCTATCCTTGAATTTAAATGGCTACCAAGGAGCAATCAAATAAATTCCCTTCCTAGCAAGATGTATTAGGATTCTCAGGTTCTGATCCTAGTTCAATTGCTCTACTTCATTTCTTACCTCTCCGCTATAGGTAACGGAGGTCTAGTTTCTCTGAAATACTTGCCTGTGTTCATGCTGCTCCTGTCCAGTGACAAAGCAGAAAGCCCACAGGCCTATTCCTGCATAACCATTGTTCATATGTATTCATTCACACACATAGCAGGGAGCTCACGCAGTCCTGTTCCAGCATGACCATTGTTCATACATATTCACTCACTCACACAGCAGGGAGCTCATGCAGGCCTGTTCCAGCATGACCATTGTTCATATGTGTTCACTCACTCACACAGCAGGGAGCTCACGCAGGCCCGTTCCAGCATGACCATTGTTCATATGTGTTCATTCATTCACACACACACACCAGGAGCTCACGCAGACCCATTCCAGCATGACCATTGTTCATACATATTCACTCACTCACACAGCAGGGAGCTCACGCAGGCCGATTCCAGCATGACCATTGTTCATATGTATTCACTCACACAGTGGGGAGCTCACACAGGCCTGTTCCAGCATGACCATTGTTCACATGTATTCACTCACACAGCAGGGAGCTCACGCAGGCCTGTTCCAGCATGACTGTTGTTCATATGTGTTCACTCACACAGCGGGGAGCTCACGCAGGCCTGTTCCAGCATGACCATTGTTCATATGTGTTCACTCACTCACTTAACAGGCAACTTTGCTTTGAGCGCTACCTGTAGACCTGGCCACATGTCCTTACCGCAGCATTGTACTCTGTGATTTCTCCTATCCAGTTCTCCTTCCCTCCATTGTTCTTCACAGGGTCAGACCCATGTGACAGTCTCATGGCTCACCCCCACTGCTGTGTTGTGGTGGGCTCTGCCCTTCTCCTGCGATAGGCACTTCCCCCAGTAAAGCCTGTATACATTGTGATCGGCTAAGAAGTTGCCCCCCAAAGATGTCTGTGTCCCAATTCTCAGAACTTGTGAATAAGGTGTCTTACATGACTAAAGGGACTTTACAGATGTGGTGAAATGAAGCATACAGGGAGGAAGAGGTCATCGTAGATGAACTGGGAAGTCTCAGTGATTCAAGTGGGTCCTTATAAGAGAGAGGCAGAAGCAGAGGAAGAGAAGATGCGACAGTGGAAGAAGCTGGGGTGATGCAGCCAGGGAGCTGGAAACTGGAAAAGGCGAGGAGTGGGTTCTTCCACGGACTGTCCCAAAGAAGGCAGCCTGTTCCATTTTAGGAACTAAGGGCCGCTTCAGACTTCTGACCTCTAGAGCTGTGAAGTCAGAAGTGTGTTCTAAGCCACTGAATTTGTGGTCGTCTCTTCCAGCAGCAATAAGAAAGTGAATACATCCACACTAATTCTATTTTGACATCTACTTCTCAGCAGACCCAAACTAACACAGCCGTGAATGTTTAATCTTTCAGTTTTAGATGAAGAAAGTGCACATATTGATTTAAGGGATTTTCATAAAATTATTTCATTGGTTTGTCACTTTTGAAAGTCTATAATTTTCAAATGAAAGGGTATGGATGGAATCAAGTTCTAAAGAGAAGATAATCTCTAACTACCAATGGCAGCCTAAATCATTTAGAAATATTACATATAATATCTGTTAAGGAAAGATGTTTCAGACACATAGACGTGGATAAAATAGTAAGAAATCATCCTAAATAATGGATGATACCAGTTACAGGGAGAAAACAATAATCTAAATCTTTGTCATGAAGTAAGTGTAGAGTTTATCTGTGTTTATTAGACTGAAAAGCACAGGTAAGTTCTAGGAAGGCGATACTTGTCCGGAAGTATCGAGAGACAGAACAGGAGATAGTGCGTACTGTGTGACCCGTATGCCTGCAACGTGTACAGTACAGCACTGAGCCTGTTCTTCAGTGCTGTTACTGTTCAGATTTGTGACTTGAGTCCACTTGAGAATGCATGCAATATGGAAACTGTTATATTCCTCACAATATTCTTTGTCATTTTAGCCAAACCCAGGATTACTTGGTCTGTTGGTTTTTCAGATTTCCTCAGAGGTTTAATAATTAAACTTTCTGTTAATCCAAACAAAAGGCTATAAAACATGTCATTTTCATAGCTTTCCTGTTTGAACTTGGCATATTTCAGCCTGTTATCTGCTCAGGTTAGAATGATGCAGTTCCACTGCATTCTGTTGAGTGTACCTGTTACTTTGGTAGTCTGAATTGAATTAACTAACCATTAATGGCTCATATTGTCTGAGAAATTACAATTTAAATTGATGGGGATTAACAGATTAATATTTTCTTTAAATGAAATAAACTCTGGGAAAACTAGGTTTACCTGTTACAATCAGAACATTTGCAAACCCTCTTAGCTCAATTTTTCATAAAACATAATGCAAATGAAGTGAAGTTCACTTTTCCAAACAGCGTTTTGATATCGCTGTACTTTTCTACCAGCCGACCACAGTTGAAATCTCATGTGGCACCGCATATTCTGTCTTACAAAGGGAATGGGAGAAAGAAGCAAAGGACAGATTGATTCAGTTTGTCCCACTATTAACTCATTAATTATTTGTTTATTTGGTGTTCCCATTTCTAAATACAACTTCTTTGAGCATTTATGTTTCCAGAATATTTATGCTAGGCAGAGACGAAAAAGCTGTACTACCTTTCCTCAGCTGTTTCACACGGAATGAGGGTTGGACAGTTAAGTCAATATATTATGACAAAATTATGGGGATGTAGAAGCCTAGAGAAGATGTTAAAATCTGTTGTGGCAGGTGGATACACACCAGTAATCCCAGCACATTGGGAGGCTGAGGCGGGTGGATCATGAGGTCAAGAGATTGAGACCATCCTGGCCAAGATGGTGAAACACCATCTCTACTAAAAATACAAAAATTAGCTGGGCATGGTTGCAGACACCTGTAGTCCCAGCTACTTGGGAGGCTGAGGTGGGGGAATCACTTGAACCCGGGAAGTGGAGGTTATGGTGAGCCGAGATTGTGCCACTACACTCCAGCTTGGTGACAGAGCTAGACTCCATCTTAAAAAAAAGCCTTCTTGAGGAAAGTTGTACCTCAGCAAAGATGTGGACAGATAGTGAGGTAGCCAAGTGAAGAAAGCAGAAAGAGAAGAAGAGTTCATCTCCTCATAAGACAAAGAACATGCATGGTGAGAAAAATCATGCTGCATTTTAGAAAGTGCTTTGACATTGCTATTGCTGTAAGTGATATGACAATGGCAGGAGGTGAAAACAAAGTGATGGACAGAAATTTAGTGTTCTCAGGACCGTTAGATGTTCCTGGTAATAATACCTGGCACAGTCAGGAGTGGTGGGGCTGGAATGGAGGCAAGCAGAGCAATGAAGAGGCCAGAGCAGAAATCGAGTTAAAGAAATAATCATGGTAGGAGTGAAGAAAGTGAGGAGAGGATGGATTTAATAGTGGGACTGATAACGTTTCTCACCAAGATGATCGTATTAAAATTAAAATCTCAAATCTTGGTCTTGAGTAAATTAAGCATGGTCCACCAGCCTCTCAGACTCCCCTCTGTTCTCTAGCCTCAGTTTACTGCAAGCATCCAGGCTGAGTTTTCAGATCTGGGAGAACAGAGAAGTGGGCAGTGCCAGTATTGCACATTGGAGAGTGAAACAAGTCAGAAGACTCAAGCAAAGAAGAAATAGCTTCAAGGGATGTAGCAAGAGAGACTCCACAGAGCAAGAAATGAACTAAATTAACAAAAGAATAAGGTAGGAAGTAGCAAGTAAAATTGGAAGATTGTCCAGAAATTTAGAGTTACACATTTAAAAGTTTGTAAAGTAAAAGCATTACCTTAAAGCTAAGGTTATTATTGAAGAAAAAATGTTTTCTATAAATTTGGTGTATCCTAACTCTAAAGTGTTTATAAAGTTTATAGGGGTGCACAGTAGTGTTCTCTACCCTGACATTCACTCACTGACTCACTGACTCACCCACTCACCCACTCACCCAGAGCAACTTCTAGTCCTGCAAACTCTGTGCATGGTAAGTGCCCTATACAGGTGAACCCTTTATTACCCATCATACTGTAGGTTCACTGTAACTTTCTATGATCAAATATGTTAGCTGCACAAATACTTACCATTGTGTTACACTTGCTTTTGGTATTGTACTGCTGGGTACCTGGAAGCAATGATCTATTCTGTAGATCCCAGGTGGGTGTAGTGGGATACGCTGTTTTGGTTGTGTGTGTTCCATGATACTTGCAGAATGAAATTGTCAACACATATCTCAGAATGTGTCTCCATGGTTTTTTTTTTTGTTTTCGAGATGGAGTTTTGCTCTTGTTACCCAGGCTGGAGTGCAATGGCGCGATCTCGGCTCACCGCAACCTCCGTCTCCTGGGTTCAGGC
>CAUYOR010098822.1:0-34957 GCA_963573925.1 Callimico goeldii
CCTAGATATTTTATTCTTTTTGTAGCAATTGTGAATGGCAGTTCGTTCTTGATTTGGCTTTCTTTAAGTCTGTTATTGGTGTAGAGGAATGCTTGTGATTTTTGCACATTGATTTTATATCCTGAGACTTTGCTGAAGTTGCTTATCTGTTTCAGGAGTTTTTGGGCTGAGACGATGGGGTCTTCTAGACATGCAATCATGTCGTCTGCAAATAAAGACAATTTGGCTTCCTCCTTTCCTATTTGAATACGCTTTATTTCTTTTTCTTTCCTAATTGCTCTGGCTTATTATTATTATTTTTTAAGATGGGGTTTCACCGTGTTGGTCAAGCTGGTTTTGAACTCCTGACCTCAGGTGATCTGCCCACCTTGGCCTCTAAATGCTTGGATTACAGGCGCGAGCCACCACGTCTGGCTGATCTAAGTTACTTTCTAGCTCTGTAGCTCTGTGACACTTCAGTGGCTTTTGTTGTATATTGTTAATATTAGTGAACTTTATTGAAAAAGAAATAAACTTTTTACATTCAAAGTGGATGAGTTCTTTTTTTAATTTTATTGTGTTTTAGGATTTGGGGTACATGTGAAGAACACAAAGGATTGTTGTCAAAGTGGATGAGTTCTAAAAATAATTTCAAAAGTTATTGGGACTAGCATTACTTTAACAAAAACTTGCTTTTTCAATGATTATGTTATCATTGCCATTTACATTTTCAAATGGGGGATGGCTCATCCAGGTCTCTGCAAATGCCGTTAATTCATTCCTTTTTATTTATATCACAGTATTTTTGGGTTTGTTTTATCTTTTGAGACAGAGTCTTGCTCTGTCACCAAGTTGGATTGCAGTGGTGCAATCTCGGCTCATTGCAACCTCCACCTCCTGGATTCAAGCAAGTGTCTTATCTCAGCCTCCCGAGTAGCTGGGATTACATGCATGTGCCACCACGCCCAGCTAATTTTTGTATTTTTGGTAGAGACGGGGTTTCACCCTGTTGGCCAGTATGGTCTCCATTTCCTGACCTCATGACCCACCAGCCTCAGCCTCCCAAAGTGCTGGGATTACAGGCGTGAGCCACCACGCCCGGCCATACCACAATTTCTTTATCCACTTGTTAGTTGATGGGCATTTGGGTTGATTCCACTATTTTGCAATTGCAGACAACCAACATGCGTTTTTAATAAACTGTGGAAGAAGGAATTCTAATCCAAACCCTTTATTTTTCATTAACTGTTTAAGTCATTTTTAAAGTATTTATTTTCTTTTTTTGAGACTATGTCTCACCTTGTTGCCAGGCTGGAGTGCAGTGGTAGGATCACAGCTCACTGTAACCTTGACTTCCTGGGCTCCAGGTATCCCCTTGCCTCAGCTTCCAGAGAAGCTAGGACTACAGAGTTGAGTCACCATGCCCAACTAATTTTTAATTTTTTTATGGAGACGGGGTTTCACTATGTTGCCCTGGCTGGCCTCAAACTTCTGGGCTCAAGCAGTCCTCCCACCTTGGCCTCCCAAAGTGCTGAGATTATAGGCATAAGCTACCATGTCTAGCTTTTAAATATTTCATTTAGGACTTTTACTTGCCACTCTTCCAGTTACTGATGATACATCAGTGTACAAAATAGACAAATATCCCTGCCCTTGTGACATTTTAATATGGGGCAATTGACAATAGACACAATAAATAAGACAAAATTTATAATATGCTAAATCATGATAAGTGCTATGGATAAAAAAACAAACCAAATAAGGGGGTTAGAAAATGTTGGTGAGGAAGAGTGGTGAAGGTCTATGCTTATAATCCCAGTGCTGCAAAAGGCCAGGGCAGGAAGATTGGTTGAGGCCAGGAGTTCAAAACCAGCCTGGGCAACAGGGTGAGTGAGATTGTCTCTACAAAAAATTTAAAAATTTGCCAGGCAGGATGGGCATGGTGGCTCACATCTGTAATCCCAGCACTTTGCGAGAGTGAGGCCAGTGGATCACCTGAGGTCAGGAGTTTGAGACCAGCCTGACTAACATGGTGAAAACCCATCTCTACTAAAAATACAAAAATTAGTTGGGTGTGGTGATGCATGCCTGTAATCACAGCTCTTTAAGAGACTGAGGCAGGAAAATCACTTGAACCTGGGAGGCAGAGGTTGCAGTGAGCCGAGATCAAGCCACCGCACTCCAGCCTGGGTGACTGAGCGAAACTCTATCTCAAAAGAAAAAACAATTTGCCAGGCAAGGTGGCACACTCCTGTAATTCCAGCTACTCAAGAGGCTGAGGTGGGAGGATCACTTGAGCCAGGGAGGTTGAGGCTGCAGTGAGCTATGGTTGTGCTGCTATACTACAGCCTGTGTGACAGAGTGAGATTCTCTCTAAAATAAAAAGTTTTAAATAGGGTGTTAAAAGAAGGCCTCATTGAGGAAGTGACATTCTAGTTAAATCTGCAAAAGGGTAAAGAGTATTCTAAGCAGAGAGAATATCAGGTGCAAATTTCAACATCCTTGACGTAAAATGTGCTTTTTAAAGAAACGGCAAGGCTCTGTGGTTGAAATGAAGTAAAGTAGGGGGTAAGTGATAGGAGATAAGGTCAGGGAAATTGGTTGGTAGATGGTGAAACCATCTTTGCAAAAATATAATAGTGAGAGAAATCTATGATAACTGACTCCATCTCGCTTCTAACCTCACAAGCTAACTGTCCTGTCCTTGCTCTTTCATGGGCATAGTGTGGGAGGCATTTAAAGTTTAACCATAAAGTAACGATAATACCCCCTTCCCAAAACTAACCCCCTACTTGTTTGGGGACCGAATCCACCTTTGTAAAACTAATGAAAGTCCCCAAAGTTGGAATTATTGGAGGGCCTGAATTCTGCCAAGTTATAAACATAGGTAAGAGATAATCAGCCGTCGTTCCCTAGCTTAGTGCTCAGGAGTCATGCAGCTACAGGTCACAAGATTTGTAACTTCCCCAGTTGTTCCTATAGATAATGTCTCTGTTATAAAACCAAGGAGTGGTCTTTGTGATATTTTTTATTTTTTGTGTGTGTGTGTGTGACTGAACCTCCCTCTATCGACCAGGATGGAGTGCAGTGGTGCAATCTCAGCTCACTGCAACCTACGCCTCCTGGGTTCAAGCAGGTTCTCCTGCCTCAGCCTCCTAAGTAGCTGGGATTACAAGCACCCCTGCCGCCATGCCTGGTTAATTTTTGTATTTTTAGTAGAGATGGGGTTTCACTATGTTGGTCAGGCTGGACTTAAACTCCTGACCTCAAGTGTTCTGCCCGCATTGGCCTCCCAAAGTGCTGGGATTACAGGCATGAGCCACCACAACCCACTCGTGATATTTTTCAGACTTTTCCATTCTGGTAAACAGACTGAGGCTACTCAGACCTGTGACTCATACCAACAAACTGACTCAACTGGTCCTGTGACCCCACCCAGAAACTGACTCTGCATGTGAAGACAGTTCTGACACGCCTACAATTTCATCTCCAACCAGTCAGTAGCATCCATTCCTAAGTCCCCTTCCTGCTAAATTATCCTTTAAAAACCCTAGCCTCCAAGCTCTCCAGGAGGCAAATTTGAAAAAAATCTCTCCCATCATTTCACTTTGCTCCCTTACAATAATCAAATCTTTGCTGCAATACCACTGACTCAGAGTATTGCCTTTTCTGTGCAGTGAACAAGAATAACCCACTGGGTGCCATGGAAAGGATGTTGGCTTTTGCTCTGAATAAAAGGAGAAGCCCTTGAAAGATTTTGACCAGAGGAATGGCCTAATTTTACTTCACAAATGTACTCTGGCTGCTAAGTTGAAAACAGATTGATTTGGGGCAAAGAAGAAAGCAAGGAGGCAAGTTAAGAAGTTATTTTGACAATCCATACGAAAGATAGAGGATAGGACCAAGATGGTAGCAGTGCTGATGGTGAGAGGTGTTTAGACTGAATATATTTTGCAGGTAGATATCCAAAGAATGTAGGCCCAGAGAGGCTGTGGCTTAACCAATGCAGCCTATTATTATTGGCAGAGCTGGCAATAGATTGCAGGTCTTCCACCCAGTCATATCTTTCCCAATAAAATAATCTTACCTGTATAAAAGTTGCCATAACTGATCCTCTGAAATCACAATGGAAAATGAAAAATACTACTTAAATCAATGTGTCAGGCTGCATGATTTAAAACTAAATCAAAATATTTCCAAGTCTCCTTATAATATATATTACTTTATCCTAAAGTTCAAACTCATTTCCCTGGCATACAGGAAAGGTAAAATTTGATTTTCTTTTTTCCTGTTTATCAAAGTAGTTAACATCTGACTTGATTCCTTCAGTTATTCATGTTTTTTTGGTGTTTGGCTTTCTTAAGATTGCAATCTCACTCTGTCACCCAGGCTGGAATCACAAGATTTGTGGCAGTGGCATCACTGTGGCTTTATTTGTGTATTTTAAAAATGATTATTGAGGCTGGGCGTGGCGGCTCATGCCTGTAATCTCAGCACTTTGGGAGGCCGAGGTGGGTGGATTACGAGGTCAAGAGATCAAGACCATCCTGGCCAACATGGTGAAACCCCGTCTCTACTAAAAATATAAAAATTAGCTGGGTCTGGTAGCATGCACCTGTAGTCTCAGCTACTCAGAAGGCTAAGCCAGGAGAATCACTTGAACCCAGGAGGCGGAGGTTGCAGTGAGGTGAGATCACGCCACACCACTCCAGCCTGGTGACAGAGCGAGACTCTGTCTCAAAAAAAAAAAAGATTCTTGAGTGCCTATTAAGGTTATAGGATCTGGATGTTAGCTATTTCCTGACTCTGCTGAAACCTCACCTTGGCTGTCCTCAGGCACTGCTGGTCATTTATTCATATGTACTCCTGGGGCACTGAAACATACCTATAGTACTTATCATTCTGAATTGCATTTATTTAACTGCCTGCTTTCCTCATTAAATTTTAAACAGTTAAGTTCAGAATTAAGTATTATTATTATTTTTTAACTTTTTTTTTTAATAAAGACGGGGTTTCACCATGTTAGACAGACTGGTTTCAAACTCCTGACCTCAAGTGATTCACCTGCCTCAGCCTCCCAAAGTGCTGGGATTACAGGCGTGAGCCACCGTGCCTGGCCCAGGATTAAGTATTATTTGTCTATGCATTTTCAGAAGCTGGTACAGTGTCCCTCATATTGTAGATGTTCATTGAAGAGTGATTCAATCACTTATTCTCAGAAGAACATGTTTGGGACCACTCTCTGATTTTTCTTTCGTCTCATTCTTTGCAAGGTAAGTAATCAATAAAAAAGGATCACTGAAAAGTTACAAAATTTTATGTGATTAACGCCAGTCATTAGGTAAACCCTGAGACTTTGATTATTACAAGTAAACATATGCCAGGAGATGAAAAATATGGTTAGTTTGATGATTTGGGGCAAAGTATTAATGAATAGGCAATGATTTCTTATTTGTGTCTTGTGTATTCAAGTTCCTAAACAAGCTACTAAAAATAAGTCAATTTATTCCTTAATTTACCAAATATTTATTGAGCACCTATTATGTTTGGATTTTCCAAACACTGTTAGTTCATGAAATGCTTTTAGGTGATATATGGACATTTTACAATTTTTCTTTATTTTATATATATTCAAGTGTAATTTCTGAAATTTTTTTTTAGGAAAAAGTTACATTTCTTCAAAAGTAAGTTGATTTCCTACTCAGGTACGTTGGCACATGCCTGTAGTCCCAGCTACCTGGGAGGCTGAGGTGGGAGGATTGCTTGAGCCCAGGAGTTCCAGGTTGCAGTGAGCTATGATTATATCATTACTCTTCAGCCTGAGCAACAGAGACCCCCATCTCTAAAAGTAAAAATAAAGAATAACGAGTAAGTTGATTTGAAGAAAAATGTTACCTTAAGCCCGGTATAATGTCTCATTCTTATTTTTTTTTTTTTTTTTTTTTTTTTTTTTGAGACGGAGTTTCTCTCTTGTTACCCGAACTGGAGTGCAATGGCGCGATCTCAGCTCACTGCAACCTCCGCCTCCTGGGTTCAGGCAATTCCCCTGCCTCAGCCTCCTGAGTAGCTGGGATTACAGGCACACGCCACCATGCCCAGCTAATTTTTGTATTTTTAGTAGAGACGGGGTTTCACCATGTTGACCAGGATGGTCTCGAGCTCTTGACCTCGTGATCCACCCACCTCGGCCTCCCAAAGTGCTGGAATTACAGGCGTGAGCCACCGCACCTGGCCTGGCTCATGCTTCTAATCCTAGCACTTTGGGAGGTCGAAGTGGGCGGATCACAAGGTCAGGAGCTCAAGGCCAGCCTGGCCAATATGGTCAACCCTCATCTCTAATAAAAATACAAAAATTACCTGGATGTGATGGCGGGCAGCCGTAATCTAAGTTACTTGGGAGGCTGAGGCAGAATTGCTTGAACCCAGGAGGTGGAGGTGAGCCCTCTGAAGGTTCACTGAAAATCACTGACGTGAGGCAGATTAATAGGAGAAAACACATTCAAATATATTTAACATGTTTACAAGGGGAGAAACACAGTGATTACCCAACCACTGTGGTTCTGAAGCTTATATACCATCTTGGCTTATGTTACGGGAGGAGGAAGAAGTGGAATTCTGTTGAGGGGATTATTAGGGAGAATGAGTGAATCAGAGAACAGATATTAATTTGTACATTGTCTTGTGAAAGGTTCTGTTCAGGTGTAGGCTCATTCTTGGCCTTACAGGGAGGGAAAGAATAAACTATTATTCCTTTAGATGGATCTGGATTGTAGGTGGGTAAAGGCTTAGGGAGAGACTGTGGAGTGCAGGGTAGGGGAAGGTCAGGGAGACCCTAAGGCTTGTCAGTTCAGCATGTCAACATGCCATATTTTGGGGTACTGTTTTCTAAGCCCCAACAACTGTGAATTTTGATCGCTGATAATGAAGCTTAGTTTTATTTAAAAAAATGTTATCTTTTTGTTTTAAGGAGAAAAGCTTCAACATTCTAGTTCTTTTGTTGTTGATGCTGTTTCTGGTGGCTTGACATTTATCTGTCTGAATGACATAAAGCCTCCTTACTGATAGGTCTCATTGGGATCTCTTCCTTTCCCCGTATTTTCTCTTCTGGCTTTCTTCTTTTTTTAAGCCTCTTTTGCTTTCTTTTATAATCATCATTCTCCTTATCATCAAGAAGAAGATTGAAGAGACAGAATGTGGTTGAGTTTGCATTTACAAGAAGAGGCAATTGGTCTTCTACTATCTCCTTAAATTTTCAACTGTATTTTTATAGTGAAATGAGTATCAAAACATATAATTTTAGGTAGCAATTAAAAACTTTTAAGTGCTCTATGGCTATTGTTTTTCTTAACCAAAACCACTGTCTTATTTAAAATAAAAGGTGATGCTGACTAAAGTTACATAGCATTTTTAAGGTCTAACAAACTTTGAAACTTAGCGCTCTTATTTGGAATGCAGAAAACTGTAGAATACAAAATATATATATGTTTTTTTGTCCAACAATGTATTTTCCATTTGGGTTTGTTCCAAATCTTACTATACCTATGTGAAATAATTATTTAATTATTTAATGAAATATTTGGCATCCTAACAAATGCTCAGATTTGATTGCAAGGTGGTTATCTCTAGTCAATTTCTTTTGAGAGACTGATACAATGAAATATATGTCTCCATCAGATGTATTTCTACCTATTTTGCATCTCTTTAAATATTAACTAGATAATATTAAATAAAAGTGCCATAATTTCTCCTATTTTAGTTTCAGCTGCATTTTACTCTTTATTTATTTATTTGAGATGGAGTCTCACACTGTTGCTCAGGCTGTAGTGCAGTGATGCATTCTCAGCTCACTGCAATCTCTGCCTCCTGGGTTCAAGCAATTCTCCTGCCTCAGCCTCACGAGTAGCTGGGACTACAGGCATGTACCACCACGCCCAGCTAATCTTTATTGTATTTTTAGTAGAGACAGGGTTTCACCATGTTGGTCAGGATGGTCTCGATCTCCTGACCTCTTGACCTGCCTGCCTTGGCCTCCCAAAGTGCTGGGATCACAGGCATGAGCCATCATGCCCAGTCTTATTTTACAATTTAAAAGTTCGTCAATAGAAACTGAGGTGATATAAAACCAAAACTAATTTTATTTCATTTAGCATCTATTGATCATACTTTGAGCTGTTTAAATCTTTTTTTGCTGCAACCTCCTATAAAGTCATTTACACATTGAAAGTAGAAGTTGATATATAAGAAGGAGATACCTGGAGAACTACTAATAGATCATTTAGATCTCATTTTTTCTTATTACCTCTCCTGGAATGTTAGTGAATGAGTTTTATATGCCAAAGGATGCTAGAAGGAATTTGAGATAGAAGGCTCCTTGCTGCATATTCACTGTAAAAGCAGTGAAGCCCAAGTAATGCTCCAAAACACAAGTGGATGAGACGTGTATTTTTCATGGAACGTTTTTTCTTCATTGGATCTACCCACAGAGTATTTGTTGCCAGCCTACAGAATAGAGTTTATTCACAATTAGTGTGCGTGCAAATCATCCAGGAAACTTCTTAAACTGCAGATTGTACATAGTAGGTCTAAGGGCTGGGTAGACCTAATATGGTGTAGGCAGACCTACTATGGTGGCTCACGCCTGTAATCCCAGCACTTTGAGAGGCCGAAGTGGGAAAATAACCTGAGGTCAGGAGTTTGAGACAGACTGGCCAGCTTGGTGAAACCCGGTCTCTACTAAAAGTACAAAAATTAGCCAGGTGTGGTGGTGTATGCCTGTAATCCCAGCTACTTGGGAGGCTGAGGGAGGAGCATTGCTTGAGCCTGGGAGGCAGAGGTTGTAGTGAGCCAAGATTGCGCCACTGCACTCCAGCCTGTATGACAGAGTGAAACTCAGATATCTCTCTCTCTCTCTCTCTCTCTCTCCCCATGTGTGTGTGTGTGTGTGTGTGTGTGTGTGTGTGTGTGTGTGTGTATGGTCTATGGTAAGGTCTGAGATTCTAGATTTAAAATAAGTTCCCAGGTGATGCTTTTATTACTAATACAGGAACCACTCTTTGTTACTCTTTGAGTAACAAAGGTCTAGAATAGGTTGTTCAACATGGTGTAGTCTGAGGACTACCTACATCTGAATTAGCTGGGGTGCTCATTTGAATGCAGATCCTCAGTCCCTAACTGTTTTTACAGAGTCAAAATCTGTGTAGGTACCCCTTTACTCCAAGGAATAAGTATTTTATACAATCATTGCAGGTTATTTTTACATAGGCTAAATTAAAAACAATGATGACTTTGCATTAAATAGCCTGCAGTTTTGTACTTTTCCTGGGGGCAGAAAGAAGTTGAGTAGGTATTGGAAGAGTGCTAAAAGGTAACAGTTGTTTGCCCTACTTAGAAATTCTGTCTAGTATGTGGACCACGAAAATGTTCATGCTAACATTTTAGCTTCAACTCTTTAGAGTCTGCTAAAGAGTTGAATGAAAAAAATTCCCAACCCTTATTCTTTAATCTTTTATCTTAGATTATTCCCAAAGTCCTCTTTTGAAGCTACTCATATTTGTAATCTAGCAACCCAAAATATGTCTTGCCTTAGAGTATGATGTAAGACTAATTTTAAGGCAATGAACCTCTTCCTGAGTTGATGTTTTTTCCCTCACTTTTCTTTCTGCCTCTCTTCTGCTTATCGTTAAATGCCCAGCTCTGGTATCCCCTTCTCCTGATTTTAAGAATGCTAGTAACAGGTGTTAAAAATTATTTAAGTCAGGTACAGTAGCTCATGCCTGTAATCCCAGCACTTTGGTAGGCTAAAGAGGGAGAATGTCTTTAGTCCAGGAGTTCAAGACCAGCCTGGGCAACCTAGTAAGAACACATCTCTATGACAATAAAAAATTAGCCAGGCACGGTGGTGCTGGCCTGTGGTCCCAGCTACTTTGGAGGCCGAGGTATAGAAGCATTGCTTGAGCCCAGGAGTTTGAGTTTATAGTTAGCTGTGATTGGGCCATTGCATTCTAGCCTGGATGGCAGAGTGAGAAAAGTATTTAAAATGTTCATCAACTTTGACTCAATTTCACTTAAAGGATATATGCTTAAGAATCAATTTGACAAATCTTTTTATAGTTCATATGACTGGGTTTTTATCCTTATGTGTGTGATGTGCCTCCCTCAAACTTTGTCATGATGTTGGCACATTACCCATCTGATTTTTTTTTAATATATATATATTTTTTCTTTTTTCTTTTTTTTTTTTGGAACATGCAGGCAGCCTTCATATACATATTTTTTAAGATGGGGTTTCACCATGATGGCCAGGCTGGTCTTGAACTCCTGACCTCAGGTGATCCACCCACCTTGGCCTCCCAAAGTTCTGGGATTACAGGCCTGAGTCACCATGCCCAGCCACGCATCTGATGTTAAAGAATCAATTGGACAAGGATACAAAGATATTCAAAGTAATGTTATCTGTAATACAGATTAGAAACTGCCTTTGTAGGTTCTTGAATAGGCAGTAAGCAGAATAAATTAGGGTATACCTTTCTATTAAAATACTATGTAGCCAGTAAAAACAAAGATATAGATTCACATTTCTTGACACTGAATGATGTTCTCAATATTTTGTTACAAAAGAGGATTTATAGGGCATATTAATAATAATGCTAATATTAAAAATACCATGTTTAGTTCACTGGTGTGGTCTAAGTGCTTAGAATGGAGAGCTTAGTAAGTAATTGCTAGGTGAATAAATATGTTGAGAGCTTTATATGCCCCAGGGAGAGTTCTAAGAACTGTACTTTTATCTTCTAATTTATCTTTACAATATTCCACTAAGGTAGGTCCCATTACTCATATATTACAGATGAGGAAACTAATGATCAGAGAGATTAAGCAGCTTGCCTAAGATCATAAAGGTAGTAAGTGACAAGACTTGGTTTTGAATGATCTTATTCAAAGCCCATGTCTTCACATACTTTTGCTTTCTATTATTTTTTTAAGTTGTATGTATATATCGTAGAAAACACTCAAAATATTTATAGCACATTATTAGGTTGGTGCAAAAGTAATTGCAGTTTTTGCCATTAAAAGTAATAACACTGAGTTAATTGTGACCCAAATGGTCAGATTATAGGGTCTTGGTTTCTTTTTCCCTCTTTTGAATATATATTTTCATGTTTCCAAAATGAACATGAGTTCTTTCTGTAATAAAATACCTAGACTAAAAGAGCATTTTTGGTTGGTTTTACCACCACTGACAAAAAAGCCTTTATGGCATTTTTCATTCTGGAAAGAAAATTATTTCCTTGCCATGCTATCTCAGGACACAGTTCCACATCTATTTTCTGCTCTTTTTATTCTTTTATGGTAATTATCATTTCAATGCCATTCTCTCCAACTTGACCAAGTTGGAGAATGTATTTTATTTATCTCTGTATTTTGGGGGCTAATATGGTGCTTGGAGGATCAGATATATATCCAAAGAGATTGATTTAATTGAAAAAGAATCTTAAAATAGTAAAATCAGTGTTTGTCATTCCATTTTTCTTTGCCCCATTCCTTGTGCAGTAAAATATTGTGTATTTTTTCCTAGGTTCTGCCAAGGCAGAGCTGGTCTCCACTGCCCTTTATCTCCTACTGCTAAGAGCAGTGGCCAGTAAGTGTAAAAAATCAAAACAAAGCACTTTCCTATCTCCCCAATGGAGTAAAAGCAGTGAAGCCCAAATAATGCTTAGCTACCAAAAGCCACACCAGGTGGCTAATCGAAAGGGTATTGATTTTAGCCAGTAAATAGCCCTTAATATAGTTGGAACCCGGGTAGAATATGCAGCTTGGTAATTAGCTAATAAAGCAAACAAGAGCTGGAGAGAACATGGCTCAGTTGGATAAGCAGCAGCCCATCATCCAGGAAGCTCACCTATGTCTAAGACCTTCTCATATGAAGGATTCAGGTTACCTTCAGAACTCCATGCTGAGTGTTTCCAGCCATTAAATAAGGAAAAAAACTATAAACTTATCATAGAATATGAGATATAACTAAAAGCAGTTGTAAATGTTTTGCAAATATTACATTCAATAGTATTGCTTCCTGAAGACAGATGTTGCAATTTAATAATCTTAAGTGATGGGGTTTAATAACTATTTTAGATCATCAGGATAATGTTTAGTGTTCTAAGATAATTATTAAACAATTCTCTGTTTGTTAAATCATCTGATACTACAGACGAATCTATAGCTTGATTACTTCTCAGATTATGCTGTAACTGCTCAAGGACATGGTGAAGTGGTAAAGGCCAGTATGGCAAAGAGAGAGGAAGAAGAAAATCAGGGATATAGAGTCAGAGAGCTAACATGTAAGGAAACAGATTAAAATCAAAGGACTTAGATCAGAGGTGGTAAATTTGAAGACTAGATGGGAACTTTAGCAACCAAATGCATTGTATCAGACCTGCACCTTTTTCTGTTTTGTTTTGTTGCCTTTTTAAGGTTTGACTGCTAATATTTTCCTAAAGTCAAAAAAGCATCTTACACAAAAATTCCAGATTTCCAGTTTATTTTGAAAATTCAGAGTAATTAGTAACACAGGGCTTAATCCCCCCATCACGACAATGGACAAAAGCTTTGTAGAGGCTGCCACTTTTATTTGTGCTAAAAATTTTGATTATGGAAATCTTAAAGCTTATTGTAAATTAGAAAGAAAAATATCTATTAATCTACCTCTAAATTCAATAACTTAATACTATGCCATATTTATTAAGAACAGTTTCCTACATAACGTCAATATTAACACACTGAAAAAAATGTAATTTCCTTATGTCATGTTCACTCATTCATATTCAAATTTCCCCATTGTTTCTAAAATGTAAGCTATATTCATTTTCTTTTTTCTTTTTTTTTTTCTGGAGACAGGCTCTTGCCTGTCACTCAGTCTGAAGTGCAGTGATGTAATCCTACCCCACTGTAACCTCAAACTCCTGGGTTCAAGTGATCCTCCACCCTCAGCCTCCTGAGTAGCTGAGATTACAGGTGTATACCACAACTAGCTAATTTATTTATTTTACTCTTTATAGAGACAAAGTTTCACTATATTGCCTGGGATCTTCCTGCTTTGATCTCCCAAAGTGCTGGGATTACAGGAGTGAGCCACCATGCCTGGCCTGCATTTATCTTCTTTTCAAGCCTTTATTCAATTAAAACACATGCTTTGTATTTGATTACGTCACCTAAGTCACTTTTACTCCAGGTTAGACCCTATCTCCCTTTCTTTTCTTATGTGACAATATTATTGAAGAGGAACCAGTTGTCTTCTTGACTAGAGTTCATACCTAAGGGATTAATTAACTCAGGTTAAGTATTTGGGGAAAAAATTATCTAGAAGTGATGGTTTAGACTTTATATAACATCACAAAAATATGTGGTTAATTTCCGATTGTCCTATCTGGTCACAAAAAGTTTGATACTAGGTTAATGTAGAGAGCCAATCCCTTTGGATGTGGCATGCTTTTTTCAATTTGCCACAGACCCCCCGCCACTTGTTTTACACTAGCCTAATGAACTCACTTTATTTTGCCTGGGAGGCATATGTGAAATCTGACCTAACATATATCACGTGCTACACTCTGGGTGTGTGATAAAAGCATATACTCCTTGTATTAATCTGTTTTCACTACTGTAAAGAACTGCCTGAGACTGGGTACTTTAAAAGAAAAGAGGTTTAATTGACTCACAGTTCAGCATAGCTGAGGAGGCCTCAGGAAACTTACAATCATGGTGGAAGGTGAAGGGGAAGCAAGACATCTTCTTCACAAGACAGAAGGAAGAAGTGCCCAGTAAAGGGAGACGAGCCCTTTTGAAAACGATCAGATCTCATGAGAACTCACTCACTGTCATGAAAACAGCATGGGGGAACTGCCCCCATGATTCAATTACCTTCACCTGGTCTCTCTCTTAACACCTGGGGATTATAATTCAAGATGAGAGTGGCAGGGGGGGACACAAAGCCTAACCATATCACTCCTGAATCAATGGAATAATGCCTGGTATGCAAGTGGTACTCAACAATACCCATTGAATGACTGAAGTTAGAAACATCTAAACTAGACACACCTGGAAGGGAATAGGACATCAGGAAGATTTTGGCAACCCATGTTCCTAAACTACATGTAGCTCAGAGAGGTCTTTTGTCCTTATATAGAGAGAGAGCAAATTGGAGAGGCTGCCAGCTCTAGGAAATGATTTTTTTCTTTGAACTGGAAGGAAAGATACAATACCAGTGGAAAAAAATTTTTTTTAAAAAAGAGGAAGACTAAATTTAAGATTCTGTGGCAGTCAAAGGTTTTTATTATGAAGGGCTCTGAGGCAGATTGGCTTTCCAGAAGTGGTTATTGAGATGGAATATGACATGCAGGTGATTTATTAGGATTAATACTTCTGAAAGGAAGAGGGCAGAAGCAGAATCAGGCAGAGGGAGAAATTGGATTGTGATGCAGTCTCAATCAACCCCTGTGGGAGTTCTAGAGCATATATGGCCCATCAGATTTATCTTCCAATTTTCTGGTCGAGTCTCTATAACCTGGCCTCATTCACTTGTAGGATAAGAACTAACTCAGCAAAGGAATGACCTTGACTGAGGCAGCTCTCTGCAGTCGAGACAAATTTTGAAGGGGCTGACTGCTGAAAGCCACTTGCTGAAGATGCTTCCAGGAGCTAGAAAAATAAGTCCTGCTTGAAAGAGGAACTCAGTGGTATAGCCATCTGTCTGCCACGGACCCCACATTTAAAATTCTGCTCTTAACTCTAAATGAGGCTGTGGAAATAGTTACTGAAGTATTCTTTTGCTAAGAATTAGTTGGATAATTGTAAACACTCAAATTATACTGTATTTTTTAGGAAAGTACAAAATAAAGTGGTCCAGGCATCTCTCAGATTTTACAAGGATCTGGTATTGCTTGAATGTCCCACAGGATACAAAATTGGGTCCATTTACATGGTTGTAAATTGCTTTGGCATTCTGAATTAAAAACATCCTACAAATGTAAATGATGTACTGAAGATCTAGCTCTAGAAAGACAGATCGGTATTAGTGCCAAAGGGAAATAAATGGAGAAAGCTGTGTTAGTTTCTTATTGCTATTATAACAAATTGCTGCAGACTTGGTTGTTAAAGCAACTGAAATTTATTCACTGACAGTTATAGAGGCCAGAAGTTGAAAATCAGCATCACTAGGCTGAAATCAAGGGGTCAACAGCGTTGCACTCCTTCTGGAAACTCTAGGGAGAATCCATTCTGTTTCTTCCAGTTTCTGGTGGCTACAGGCCTTTCTTGGCTTCATTACTCCAATCTCTGTATTCAGGGTCACTCTGTCTTCTATTCTGCTGTGTGCATACAATCTTCCTGTTTCTTTTCTCTTTTAAGGATATGTATGATTACATTTAGGGCCCACATCCATAATTTAGGGTAATCTCTCCATTTCAAGATACTTAATCACAGGCCGGGTACGATGGCTCCTGCCTGTAATTCCAGCACTTTGGGAGGCTGAGGTGGGTGGATCATGAGGTCAGAAGTTCAAGACCAACCTGATCAACACGGTGAAACTCTTGTCTCTACTAAAAATACAAAAATTAGCTGGGTGTGGTGGCATGCACCGGTAATCCCAGGTACTCAGGAGGCTGAGGCAGGAGAATAACTTGAACCCAGCAAGCAGAGGTTGGTTGCAGTGAGCCAAGATCCTGCCACTGCACTGTAGCCTGGGCAACAGACCAAGACTCCGTCTCTCAAAAATAATAATAATAATAATCACATCAGCAGCTTTCCCGCTTCTCCCCCCTGCTGGGTCCAATAAGGTAAAATTGACAGGTTCCAGAGATCAGGATGTGAATAGCTTTGGGGAGGCCATTATTCAGTCTACCACAGTGTAGCTTCTTAGTCTTTGCTTTAGCTCTCATTAGGCTGCAGACTATTTGCTTTCTACCTACTGAAACAGCAGGAACAAAAAGAACACCCTATGTAAAGTGAAAGGACACCCTATGTCTGGGGTGGGCCTTATGGTGAAAAAACTAGAATTTCATCCTCCAGCACTCTGAGACCCACTTTAGGAAGGCATCTTTGTGAGGGCAGGACTTCTGCTGTATTTCAGAACTCTAAGAGGACCACATTGACAGTAAAGAACACAACAAAAATTGACTTGCACCACATTTGACTATTGAAAGATATTTTTAGAATACACATTACATTCAACATCTGGGGCTGCAAGAATAGAAAAAAAGAATAATAATACACATTATGCTAGATTTACTAGAAAAAAAAAAGGTTCTAGATGCCCTGATACCAGTTTCTAGCTGTTTCTCATGTGTCAAGTTGTCTCATTCTCAGAAACTTTGCAAAGAGTTAGGCAGGAAAGGAATAGGATTATTTATTTACAGCATGGTCTAGAGAATTTTAAAATAATAGACTTTTCATTAAATTGTAAAATTTCTCCTTGATGGATGTTACATTTAACCATTCTCTCCTTCTTCTTTATGCCTCCCGAAAGAGCTCTTTCAAAAATGAACTTTAATTTGTAACTGAAAGATAACGGAACAAAGATTCTCTGCTTTCCTGTCTTCCATTTTCAGGCGTTATATGATGATTTTGCTGACAGAGGACGAATGAGGAGATTTGCTTTTCAGGCCGAAGAACAGCACCTGTTACCCTCTGGCCTATGCTCCCTGTGTGTAAAACACTTTCCTTGTGGCTTAGCAGAAATTAGGTCAATGCCTACATGTTTCAAGGCTAAGATACAACATCCTCACTTTAAAGCTAATCATGTACAGACATAAATCCTGTCTGTTGCTATTGTTGTGCTATTTTTGCTATTCAAATTCATTCATTTTCCTTTTTAAAAATCACATCATAACATTATAAACAGTGGTCAAGTTTGTTTTAAGCATTTACTGATGAGATTTAAACCATTTCCAGGTTATATAAAATGTATTCAGATGTAGGGCTGAACAAATCTCCAGTTTTTTGGGCTGTTTACAGTCAGCTCAGTTACCTCTTTCACTGGGATGATAACTAAGCTTTACTCTGAAAAACTCAATTCTCTATTTTCTTTCAGCTCCCACATCAGAACTTAATACTTACTCATGTTCTCTGCATGAGTTTCTTGGGACATTTCTGCTTACCCACACTTTCCTGCTGTTATTAAACAGGAGGCTATGTTCCAGAGACAACATTATTGAGTTTACATCATCAACATTTATAAAAGTTTGTTTTCAGTGCTGCCCTGTCCTAGGGACAAAGTAGATTTCTGCCTAGGGAAGGCGTACACGTTTCCTTTACCCTCAGGACTTTTAAATCTAAGTAAGTTTCTTGGTGCCATTTTATATTGATGCTTCAAACATTTGTTTTAAGACTACGTTCCCAGTTCTTATAAAGCGGAAATAAAACTCAAAGTACCTATTTAAAAATATATTTAGTATTTTGATTTCATCTTTTCAAGGAACATATATTTTCACTTCATTCTTGATCTTAACTCTTTGTGAATCGCTGACATGGAAAGGTTTTCTACTGGATATTTTTAGATGTCTGTAACTCAGCTGTTAAGTATTCATGTAACGAGCACGTGGAGATCTACCAAATGAACTGTTCTTATCTTAAGATCCCAAGATGATTGGTCTGATCCCGCTCAAGGATTTCAAATTTTCTTGGACAGCGCTGTTAATCTTTTAGATATTCTGTATTAGTTTTGTTTACTGGTAAATAGCAAACTTGTAGTCTTTAATTTTTGGTTAACTTCTTAGTGTTTGCAACTACTGTTAACAATGGATAAGATTATGTTAGATGCATATAGTACTTTCTAATTCATGTAAACTATTTAAACTGTATCCATATTAAAGAAAATAATGAAGAAAAGATAAGTGAACACACAAAGCTCAGAACAAAGTGTTTTGGCAGGGTACGCCTGTGGTTTAAGGAAGAGAACCGATATTGGTGATAGTTCTATTGACAACTTATATGCCAGGCATTTTACATATATTATCCCACTCAAACCCAGTTTGGCCATTTACTGGCTGTGTTATCTTCAGCATATTACTTAATAGTTTTGTACCTCAATTTTCCCATTTGGCAGAATTAAACAAAAGAAAACAAAACCAGAAAAACAAAATACTTACATAGTTATGTTGAGGATTAAAGATTACATTATTTTGTTAAGACTAGTGTCTGAGATAAAGCAAAGGCTATATGAATATTTGATATTAACATTCTTCACTGATAAGGATACTGAGGTTCTTGAAATCTAAAGAACCAGGCCGTGGTTGAAGAACTTATAAGAGATTATTTGAGCTCGCACAATGTGTTCTACACTAAGCAGTTTCTCATTTTAGTCTTGGCTCCATTAGCAAATATTGTAATACCACTGAGCTTTGGTTTCTTTTTTTTGCAGGGATGGAGTCTTACACTGTCGCCCGGGCTGGAGTGCAATGGTGTGATCTTGACTCACTGCAACCTCTGCCTCCTGAGTTCAAGAAATTCTCCTGCCTCAGCCTCCTGAGTAACTGGAATTACAGGTGCCCGCCACCATGCCTAGCTAATTTTTTTGTATTTTTAGTAGAGACAGGGTTTCACTACGTTGGCCAGGCTGGTCGAACTCCTGACCTCGTGATCTGCCCGCCTTGGCCTCCCAAAGTGCTATGATTACAGGTGTAAGCCACCACACCCGGGATGGTTTCATTTTTTTATAAAATTAAAGTTTGGGGTTAACATTTATAGTCCTGTTCGATTTTAGTATTCCATACATTGTATTTTGAGCTTTGGTAACCAACAAACACTTACTTGGCTATGGGGAAAATTTGCATTGCTCTAGAAATGGGCAAGGACTAAAATAGTTGGATCTAGGCATGTGGTGGTCATTAAAAGTACTTGGTGGACTCATGATTGGAAGGTACCCACATGGTGGGAAAAGGTCAATCCCAGAAGCTGAGTTTAAGATGTCTTAGTAGCAAGTAGCCTATTCTCCAAGTTTGGGAAGGAAAAAACTTCTTGCCCCCGAAACCTAAAATGCAATAAAATAATAATAATAATAATAAAACAAAAACAAAAACTTCTTGCTCATTTTGTTACATTAGGATATAAGTGACAACCTAAATTCATCTGACAACACTACGAAAACAAGATAAATGAATGGTTGACAAACTTAGGCTTCTGTAAGACAGGAATGGGTGAAAAAGGGAAAGTTTTTCCGATTTTTATAGCCATGTAAGGATGAAAACCCATGACTATCCTTGAGTTTTCTTAGGCACAGGAGAAAGGAGTTAGGTGGCACCAAAGTTATTTGACACCAGAAATCTGAAAGACAGTAAACAAGAGTTTCATTCCAAAAGCTGAGTCATGCTTATGGGGAAGAGGAGAAACACTTAAGACTCTTAATTTCCCTGAGGTCTTGGTCTTCAGTAGATTGCCTTCTGCTGAAATAATTACTTCATGTTTTAAAATTTGGTTATGGTCATTGTTTCCTTTCCCATGCCCCCACTTAGTCTTTCCCCCACTTTTAGTTGTGAACCTGTTCATTTGTTTCATTTGGTTTTAATACTGAAAGCCAAAAAGAAGCAGTAGCAAGTGTTTGTTTTTGCTTTTTGTTTTTATTTTTCTAATGTTGTTTGTGGAGCTAGCATAGTAATTATTGAGAGTAATTCCTAAATTAATGATTATCCCCCCAAAAAAATATTATCTTAATAATGAAAAGAAAATGCTTAGGCATATGGGAAATTGTGTTCCTGTTAGATACTCTAAGCAGCAACCAAACCCTTTCAGTGGAATTCTTGCTATATTAGGAGCAAGACACAGGGCCCGAGATAGGGAGGCTGAAAGCTACTTAGACACTAATAAAAAGAATTATCAAAAAAGGCTTTAAAGTATTATGTATTAGGCTAGAAAGAAAAATTTGTTTTTATATTTTATTCTCTTTAGAAAAGATTGATGGAAAAAATAGGGCATAGTGTTTTATTTTTTAAGTGTCTGTGAGTGAAATCTTTTTTTTTTGAGATAGAGTCTCACCTTGTCGCCTAGGCTGGAGTGCAGTGGTGCAATCTCAGCTCACTGCAACCTCTGCCTCCCAGGTTCAAGTGATTGTCCCACCTCAGTGTCCCGAGTAGCTGGGACTACAGGCGTGTGCCACCAGACCCAGCTAATTTTTGTACTTTTGAGTAGAGACAAGGTTTCACCATGTTGGCCAGGCTGGTCTTGAACTCCTGATGTCAGGTGATCCTCCCGCCCTGGCCTCCCAAAGTGCTTGGGATTACAGGTGTGAGCCAGCACACCCGGCCAGTGCCTGTAAAAAAAATAAAGAATGATCATACACCTCTACATTTTGAAATTAATGTTCATTTAAATTTCAATTTCTATTTTTATTTTAGATTCCGGGGCTATATTTGCAGGTTTGTTACCAGGGTAAATTGTGTGGTGCTGAGGTTTGGGCTTCTATTGATCCTATCACCCACATACTGAACATAGTACCCAACAGGAAGTTTTCCTGCCCCTGTCCCCCTCCCTCCTTTTGGATTCCCCAGTGCCTATTGTTCCCACCTTTATGTCTGAGTGAAACCAAGAGTTAGCTCCCACTTATAAGTGAGAACATGTGATACTTGGTTCTCCGTTCCTCTATTAGTTTGCTTAGGATAACGGCCTGCAGCTGCATCCGTGTTGCTGCAGCTGCATCCGTGTTGCTGCAGCTGCATCCGTGTTGCTGCAAAGCGATTTTGTTCTTTTTTAAGTGCATTTTTAAGAATTAACAACTTTGAAAATATGCTCTAAATAACTTAGGCTCTAATTGCAAGTCAGCAATGTTTTACTGGAGTAAATTATCAACTATACAACAGTTTCCTATTTATTTTATTCAAGGCAATAGTTAAGATTAGATGTGTGTACGGGGAGTGGAAGAGTGGGAACTACAGAGCAGAGGTGCATAGTCTTGAAAAAGAAGTTTCAGAGTAAACTGTGTGCTGATCAAGTGAAGCTTCCTTCCTTGTCTGTGCCCCTTGACCCCACTCCCATAAACACCTTTTTCCTTCTGTGGGCAAGGAAATCCATGTATTTATTAAATCCCAAACTCAGTAACTTCAGGGAACCATTCATAGTTCACAGTAGACCAATGATTCTCATGCTTGGACACATTAAAATTGGCAGTGGGGAGGGGTGAAATGCCAGATTTCTATCTCCAAGCCCAATGAATCAGTCTGGACTTTCTGAATGCCACCAGATGCTGACAACCTTCTGCTGTCCTTTGGTTGCCTTGAGCCCCAAATTTCACAAGAGGAACCATGTGCAATGCTCCTGACTTTTCCTATCTCTAACTATGTCCTAACCTCCTATTCTCTACCTCCTCCCATATCCAAATCAGAACCAGGGGTTGATGGTCATGGGTTATTGATATAAGAAATGAATCTTATATCAGTTCTTGGCTTGTTAGTGAAACCACATTTGCAAAATTATGACTGAGAGAGTGAAAGGGACCTAACTTAACCGATACTATCTTGCTTCTAACCTATGAGATGTCCTTGTTCATTCCTAGGCGTAGGCTGAACTAACTTTGAGAGAAACTTAGTTTACAGTGTATAGTTTAAACAAAGATAGTAACAGCCCTTTCCCAAAGCAGACCTCCCTCTTGCCTGCGGACTAGATTGCCTTTGTAGTACTAGCAACCACAAAAGATTAGAAATTATGGTTTAGGAGTCATTCTGACCCTCCCTAAACTGCTCCAAAGGTCAATGCTTGAGATATTTTGCAGACTCTGCATTTGATGGATCAGCTGGTACCACCTAGATCAATAAACTGACTCATCTGATCTTGTGGCTCTCCACACAGGAATTGACTTAGTGCAAGAAGACAGCTCCAACTCCTTCTGGTTTCATCCCTGACCAGTCAGCACTCCTGGCCCAACCCACCAAGTTGTCCTTAACAACTCTGCTCCCTGAATGCTCAGGGAAACTGATTTGAGTAATAATAAAACTCCTGTCTCCTGCACAGCTGGCTCTGCATGAATTACTCTTTCTCTATTGCAATTCCCCTGTCTTGATGAATTGGCTCTGTCCAGGCAGCAGGCAAGGTGAACCCCTCAGGTGGTTACATTAGCCAGAAGTGTGACTAGGACTAGTGAGGAAAATAATCAGGTGACATAGTGGCTTGGACCAGATTGCTCACCTAAGCATTTGTTTCAAATCAAGAAACACTTAAACATCAGTTATATTCAGGCACTATACTAGGCACTAGAGTACAAAAGTGAGTAACTTATGGTCTCATTTGCCAATCACTGAACTGATCTGGGATAATCAGTGGGAGAGAAATCCAGGACTGGCACCCAATTCAACCAGATTATTCCATCTCTGGGTAACATGCTGCATTTCTAGATAAATGTTTGGGATTTGAAAACAAAATGGTACAAGTATTGGTTTGATTTGTCAAACTAAAGAAAAAAGAACTGAGGCAAACTCAAATCTCATAATGTTGCCCAGTCACAAGTTTTTAAAGACGAGGTGGTTTCTAAGTTGTTTACCAATAATTTACATGAAAGTGACATAAACTATTGATTGCCTATAGATTGTTCTTTGTATCACAAATTCCAGGAACATGAAGAAAGGTGGGACAGTCACTCATGAACAAAATACCTTTAAACAATTGTCCCTGGGCATAAGTGTGGGGGTGCAACTTAAGTCCCATATTCAAATCTCTCTGGGCCTGATAAATTTTACATACCTCACATTGCTCAAATGCTCTGAACTATTTTTCTTCTCTCAATTACGATTTCTTTTCTCTGGTTGCTCATTAGATTCACCTGCAGGGAGCTTTCAAACCATGGTGCTCAAATTTTAGAGTGCATCAGAATTACCTGAATGGCTTGTTAAATCTGGCCAGCTCAGCCCCAGCCCTGGAGTCTATGAATCAGGTCACTGGAGTACAGTTTCTATCAAGTTCTCAGGTGATGCTGATGCTGAGGGCTCCAGTGACTACACTTTCAGAGCCAGTTATAAAATACAAGCATCTGCAGATTCCACGTCCAGATGGATTCATTGGGCTTGGGGATGGAAATCTGGCATTCCACCCCACCCCCCGCGCCTCCCCCACCCCAATTTTAATGTGTCCAAGGCTGAGAATCATTGATCTACTATGGACTATATGGATGGTTCCCTGAAGTTACTGAGTTTGGGATTTAATAAATGTATGTATTCTTCTGGGCCACTTATAGGAATTCTGCGGTATTTAAGGACATTAAATAAGTGACTTAATACTTTCATTAAAAAAATACCACTGTGATTTTGGTTCACACTAATTTTCTTCCTTCTTTTTGGAAGGGCTTTCTGACCGTCTCCTGGATATTTTCCAATACCACGATAGAAATGTTATTAGTACAACACCCAGAGGTCTTCGGAGAAAAGCTCTTAAAGAAGTGGGGTCCATTTGAGCCCCAACTCTGCCTTCCTTGGGTTCCGCTGGGCTTGTCTAGCCCTTGTAGTTCCAACAAGTGAGCTGGGCATGCTCAGTGGGCAGGGTCGTTTTGGGGGGGCGGGGTGCAAGTGGGAAGTCTGCTGTTCAGCCGCAGGGGTTCTCCGCCTCCCCCCACCTGTATGAGGCTGGGCCTGGGGAACCTGTGCTGAGCACCCCACCTCCTGGAGCTTGGGCTTGGTCTTCCCTGCGGGTCCCCGTGCTGACATTCAGGCGGGGGGTCAGGAGGCCTCGCGCGCCTCCAGGGAGCGCCAGGGTAGCTGGGCCAGGGCTCTGGGCTCTGACGGCGGGGTCGCCCGCCTCCTGGACACGTTTGTAGGCCTGGGGAACCCCGCCGGCCGGGGGTGCGGAGTAGGGGAAGCCAGATTCGGGGGCGGACGACAAGAAGTCGTCAGGTAAGCCAGCCCCGCCAGCGTGCCGGCGGGCGAGTGCCTCCCCTCCCGCAGGCAGACGGCCAGGGCGGTCCACACGGGGGAGGGCACAGGACATCGGACACCGCCGCCGTCTTCCCCAGCCTGGCCTAGCTCAGGCTTTCCAGTCCGCCAGCCCGATGGCGAGGCGGGGCGGATGTCTGGAATCCCGCACCAGAGAGGCGCAGAGCTGCAACTGCAGCTGGGGCGAGGGCCCTTGCGTGTGTGCAGCGCGGCGTGACCCCACCCCACCCGGCGGCGGGACCCGCGTCCACGTCTAGTCACGTTCATTGGGCCGCGGAGACCTCGTCGCTCGCCGCCCGCTGGTTCGCAGCGCTTTTTCCTCCCATACCCCCGCCAACCCTGGCCCCGGTTCCCGCCCGCACTTCCGCGTTTCCCCGCTGGGCCGGAGGAGCCTGGGCCGGAGGTAACCGGGCCGGGAATGGCGGCCTCGCCGCCGGGGTCAGCCCTCCTGGAGGGAGCAGGCGCGGGAGGGGGAGGAGGAAGTAGGGAAGAGGGAAGGCGGGGGCGCGGCCCGCCCGGCTCTCGGGTTACACCCGCCCATCCCGCTCCCAGTGACAGCCCCGCGCGCCTTGCTGCGTGCACACGGGCCAAGGCTCTGATTCTGGGGGGAGGCCGACTCCACCCTGGCTGGAGGAACTGGGTGCTCCTGCCCGCTGCCCCCTCGCGCGTGAGGATCTACCTCAGGTGTGTGCTTCCTGGGAGACCCCTTCCCCCGCCCCTAGGACTCCAGGCGGCAGTAGTCCCTTTCTGACCCGGGCGAGTCTTCTGGGACTCCAGTGTTGAGGTAGGTGGGTGGCGGGAAATGGGAAAGATTTAGAATTTCTCTCCACCAGCAGAAGATGGACTCGCTCTTCTCTAGGGGTTCGCTGTTTACATTTTGGAGGCGGCATTTGTAAAACAGTAAAGTGCCAGGACTTTTGGGGCGAGGGTTGGTACCCCATTGAAAGTTTATACAAACTTTTAGCTTGTAGATGGGACTAGTCTGATGAGGATTGTTGCCCCTTTAGGAAGCAAGAGTGAGAAAGTCTGGAGTGGGGCTGAGGCTTCTTTGGGAAACTCAGCTGCTGGCATGTGACCATCCTAGGAGGAAATGGAAGGTACACATTGATAACTTCAAACAGCCTCCACTCCCCACGTAGTAACTTCTACCAGCAAAAATAGATTTGCAAAGAGTGCTTTGGCAGGAAGGTGTAGCTGGGTGAATGAAGTGCTGCTCTTAGCAGATGGTCTCTAGTCTGGCTCCCACCTTGTGCAGTGGAATATTCACTCCCAGAAGAGTTCCAGAGTAATTTACAAACACAAATTCTCACAAAGTGTTAGTGACATGGGCAACCCAAATCACACCAACACATTATAAATATCATAGGAGGCAGCTATAGAAATAGCAGCTAGTCAACTTGTATAAATAGGTGAAGGAAGGAAGTTAGTAAGTGGCAGGGAGTCTTTATTGCTAAAACAAAACTGTTAGTATTATGCATGTGTTCCAAGTTTAAAGAGATGTGAGGCTTCTTTTTGGCTCGTGGAGGGTGCTGGTAACTGTCACACTGGGCCCAGGCACTTCGTAGCTACTGACCACTCCAGTCCCAGTCCTACAGTTCTTACTGGCCATCACATAAGAGCTGGATGCCATTGCCCAGTGGAGACTGTGTGCAGCCTGGGGAGCCTTGTGATGTGGATGTTGAAACCCCCTTCTGTTTCTCGTAGGGGCATTATGTTAAATTACAACACTCCCTTGACTTTTACAAATCAACTCTTCAAATGATGCAGCAATATTTTAGTGAAAAAATGGATAAATATGGGGTTTGGGGTTTGATAACCAGCACTGGATTCATTCCAGCAGTCTATTCTGATAGCTCACAGAGTCACTTTATCAAGAAATTCTAAGCGGCTTTGGAGTGCTGCTTCCTTTCCCCTCTGATTTATTCAAAGATGCAATGGCTTGGTTCAGGAATTGACAAAAGGGCCACAGTGTTACCAATTGTTAGTGAATATTACCACCTCTTTAATTTTTTGTAACTATTTAATCTCATTGTTGATATTTTGAAAGATTTGATGATTATTGTGTATAACTAATGTTGGCAAACATTATTATAACTCTGAAATTATCCTGTTTGGTTATTTTGTTTCATCTCTAGCATGTAAATTCTATGAGAGTAGTAGGGCTTGTTCTGTCTGGCATACTTTCAACACTTTAATGCCTAGAGTGGTGACTAGCTTGTAATATGCACTCAATAAATATTTTCTCAATGAGTGACTGAACTGTGGAACAAACTCTAGCTGAGGGTAGTTGCGGATGGGAGAACCAAAGACTTTGGCCTTAGGTAATCTATTTAAACTCAGCCTCAGTGGTCTCATTGGCAAAATATGGATAATAAATGCTATGACGTGTAAAATTGCTAGCAATGTACCTGGCAGGTAGTAGACTTCAAAAGACTAGCTTCCATCCTATATTTTTTCTTCTTATATTCAAATAGGAAAATATGGGCAAAGAATACAGTTAGCTTGAAAATTTGTGCAAAGAATTTTTGCATGTTGTGCATGAATTATCCAGACATTTTTTTCTGTTAGTTTACTGTGTTGGGGGTGGGGAGAAGAGAGGGGAGTTAGTGGTAGCTATGATTATTAGAGAAGGGAAGAAATTTTCAGATCACTATCTAATTTCTCTGTTTTATTTTTTGAATGCAATGATGTTTCTGTTTAGGTTTTCCAAAACTTGATTCTTTCTGTTTGTCAACACCTGGACTCATGGGGCTATCCTAAGTGCAGAAACAACACTTCAGAAAGAGGACCAGAAATCAAATATAGGAATGCTGGTCTTTTGTTTTTTTTTTTTGAGACGGAGTTTTGCTGACCCAGACTGGAGTGCAATGGCACGATCTCAGCTCACGGCAACCTCTGTCTTCTGGGTTCAAGCAATTCTCCTGCCTCAGCCCTCAGAGTAGCTGGGACTACAGGCGCGCACCACCATGCCCAGCTAATTTTTGTATTTTTAGTAGAGACAGGGTTTCACCTTGTTGACCAGGATGTTCTCATCTCTTGACCTCGTGATCCACCCGCCTTGGCCTCCCAAAGTGCTGGGATTATAGGCGTGAGCCACCGTGCCCGGCCTAGGAATGCCGGTCTTCTTAAATGAAATTTTTTGTACTTTTGTGCAGCATTATGTTGTAATAAATGCTAGATAACAAGTATGGTTATCCTCTTTTGAGAAGCTTACAGTTGTTTAACAAGGGAAAACCTATATGGAAAACAATTGGAGACCAACATAAGACCTTGTATAATCATTTATCCAGTGTAGGATGTTGACCGGAACTGTTGTGGTTATGAAGGAAGAGGTTAATATGGGCTCCAGTAGTTGGAGACAGCTTCCTAGTGAAGGGAATGTCACTTTAGTAACGGAGACTTAAAGTTTCCGGAAGACTATAGAAAGAGATCATCTTTGTTTCAGGAATGTTTGCTATTGTGTACTTCATTGTATGAAAAAGCCAACATAATCATGTACTTTCGAAAATGATCTTTCTGTGGAAAATTATATGGGAAATCTTCAGTAAAATTTTGCATGTGCAAGAAATGAATATCTGTCACTATGTCTGTTAAGTTAAAGCTCAGGATTGGCATTAAAATTGTAGCTCTTCATTCTTGTCACCTTTAACACACTTGCTTAAAAATGTGTCAGATAGGCCAGGCACGGTGGATCACATCTGTAATCCCAGCACTGCTTTGGGAGGTCAAGGCAGGTGGATCGCTTGAGTCCAGGAGTTTGAGAGCAGCCTGGACAAGATGGAAACCCCATCTTTACAAAAAATAAAAAAAATTAGCCAGCTGTGGTAGCACATGCCTGTAGTCCCAGCTACTCAGGAGGCTGAAACATGAGAATCGCTTAAGACTGTCTCAAAAAAAAAAAAAAAGGCCAGGCATGGTGGTTTATGCCTGTAATCCCAGCACTTTGGGAGGCCAAGGCAGGCAGATCACCTGAGGTCAGGAATTGGAGACTAGCCTGGCCAACATGGTGAAACCCCATCTCTACTGAAAATACAAAAATTAGCAGGTGTGGTGGTGGGTGCCTGTAATCCCAGCTAGTTGGGAGACTGAGGCAAGAGAATTGCCTGAACCTGGGAGGCGGAAGTTGCAGTGAGCCTAGATGTGCCATTGCACTCCACCTTGGGTGACAGAAAGAGACTCTGTCTCAAAAACAAAAAAAAGTATCAGATGGCCTGCCAGTTACTCTATTCAGGTTTGACAATGGAATATGTTTTATATATTTTTTTACCTGGAGGATAAGGAGAAAACTATTAGTCATCAGGGTTGAGACCCTTCTCAGCCTGCTAAAGGGAAGATCATTACTTTGGGTGATGGAAGTACTGAATGGAACTAAACTAAGAAGATATTATTAAATAGGTTTTAGTTGCACATCAAAATACTTAATACTTCCATCAAGTCTTAATTATTTTTTAATTTTTAAATTTTTTTTATTTTTATTTTTTGGAGACAGAGTCTCACGCTGTCACTCAGGCTGTAGTGCAGTGGCACTATCCCAGCTCACTGTAGTCTCCGCCTCCTGGCTTCAAGCAGTTCTCCTTCAAGGACTCCTGAGTAGCTGGGATTACAGGTGTGTGTCACCACACCCAGCTAATTCCCTGACTGCCCCCCATCCATCAGGTCTTAAGATTTTTGAGATAAGAGACCTGGGGGGGTGGCTCATGCCTGTAATCCCAGCACTCTTGGGGGGCTGTGGCAGGTGGCTCTTGAGGTCAGGAGTTCAAGACCAGCCTGACCAACATAGTGAAACCCCATTTCTACTAAAAATACAAAAATTAGCTGAGTGGTGGCATGCACCTGTAGTCCCAGCTACTCAGGAGGCTGAGGCAGAAGAATCGCTTGTATCCGGAAGGTGGAGATTGCAGCACACCATTGCACTCCAGCCTGGGTGACAGAGTGAGACTCTGTCTCAAAATTTTTGAGGTAAGAAAACTTGAGAGTGATATGTTAGGGGAAGAAGAAACTGATAAAATGTGTTTTACATTTCTTTGTTTTAGAATTGTTGACATGATGTGTGGAAGAAATGTAACAGTAAGATATGATCAAACTCAGCTCCAATTGAGAAAGCCAATGTGGCTGCAAGCCAAGAAATCTCTAACAATTTTAGAATAGACTTCTTCCTGTAATATGTGACCAGGGATTGATCTCAGGAACATTTAAGGAAAAGAAAGGAAGAGATGTTGACGGTTTAAATACCTGAGGATGTTTAGGTAATGAATGTGGTCAGAATCCATCCAGAATTCTAATTTGTGTCCTGACGTGAATGTGACCATGGTTTTGTGTTTTGTTTTGTTTTTTCCCTTTTGCTTGTGTTCCAGGATTTTGATCTTTCATTAGAGGCTCTTACTTGTTCTTTGGGTTGTGTATTTCTTGAACTATGTTGTATCTGTGCTCTTATTTCCTGTTTTTCAGTTGTGAATTTTATGGACTTTCAAAACCGGATTTCTAATTTATAAGCAAAAACACGACTTCTGATTTATTTAGGTCAAGCTTTGGTTCTACTAGTTCACAAAATTAGTGGGAAAAATTGGTTAATAGATGTCTCTCCTTCTCAACTAAAAATTTATTTTGATATATTGTGGTATAATAAGAAAGATATTTGTCCCCAGTTCCTGACTAAAGGACTTCTAAGACCCTTGGAATCTCTGGAATGATGAGTGTCTTTTTCTATACTGATAAGATGACATGTGACTCTTGGTAGACACCTAGATAGCTTCAGGATGGGAATAGGAGCTAGTGCCAGAGGAACCAACTATGTAATTAGATGGTTACAATTTCAGCTTCACTCCAGACCTCTGGGGAGGGGAGATGGGCTGGACATCCAGTCAGTCACCAGTGGACAATGATTTAATTAATCATGCCCACATAATGGAGACTTCATAAAAACCTTAAATTTTGGAAAGCTTCTGAGTTGGTGAGTGCATGGAGGTGCTGAAAGGAAGGCATGCCCAGAGACAGCTCCCCTTCTCCTAGTTCTTGCCCTGTATACATCTTTGTCCGACTGTTGATTTGTATCTTTTATAATATCTTTTGTAATAAACTGGTAAACATAAGTAGGGCTGTTGTGGTAGCTCACACCTGTAATCCCAGCACTTCGGGAGGCCAAGACAGGAGGATCACTTGAGCCCAGGTGTTTGAGATCAGCCTGTGCCATGTGGAGAGACCCTGTCCCTAAAAATAATAACATAAAAATTAGCCGGATATGGTGGTCCATGCCTGTAGGCCTAGCTACTCTGGAGGCTGAGGCAAGAGGATCTCTTGGAGCCAGGAGGTCAGGCTGCAATGAGCTGTATTAGTGCCACTACACCCACCCCAGCCTGAGTGACAGAGTGAGACCTTGTCTCATTTAAAAAAAAAAAAAGAAAATAAAGGTCTGTGAGCCATTATAGCAAATTATCAAATCTGAGGATAGGATTGTAGGAACCCCTGATTTTTGGCTAAGTCTGACATAAGTGTGGATATCCTGGGACCCACTATTTTTGACTGGCATCTGAAGTGGTGGACAGTCTCTTGGGACTGAGCCCTTAACCTGTAGCATCTGCACAAACTCTGGGCAGTTAGTGTCAGAACTGAATTAAATTGTAAAACATTCAGTTGGTGTCCCTAGATCATTATAGAGTTTCTTGGTGTGGAAAACCCACACATTTGGTGTCAGAAGTACTGTGACTAGAGGAACAATTTTTCTGTACATATGTATTGATGAAACTTAAAGACATTATTTGGGGACATCTTTATTCAGGCAAAATGAAGTAATTACTCATGGACTGTGTATTTTTTAACAGTGAGACACTGTCAAAGTCTGGGTACTTTTAGAACAAAGATTGTTTGATTTAGATTTTTCAAGCCTTATTATTTTTTGAATACTAATATATCTTCTGTGGAATCTCATATTTGATTGCCCACATATATCCTTCTATAACAGGTTTTAATATAGAGAGAAAAACCCCACAAACTATAACAGAGAGACTGTTTTCTGAAATCAAGATTTCTAGAAGCTACTGCTATCAAATGAGATAACCTCTGAGTATGTCTTGGTGATAATAGGGTGACATGCTTAGAATGCTTTGTTACTTATATCTGCTGATGAGCACCAAGGCAAGTTGAAACTTTAGACAGCTATACACCTGTGTGGACAGAAGTTTATGTTCAAGGTAAACTTATTTGGAAAACTTTGGTCAAGATTTCATGTCATTATTATTTCAAGAAAACATAAAATAAGCTTCTAAGTGTACTTCAAAGGTGACAAAAATAATACAGTTCAGAGTACTAGGTTCTCAAAAGTTGTTTTCTTTAAATTTTAACTGAATAAAAGAAAGGATATTGGCCAAATATGGGGGCTAATGCCTGTAATCCTAGCAGTTTGGTAGGCCAAGGTAGGAGGACTGCTTGAGCCCAGGAGTTTGAGACCAGCCTGGGCAACATGTGAGACCCTGTCTCTACAAAACATAAAATATTAGCTGCGTCTGGTGGTGTGTATCTCCTAATTAGGAGGTTGAGGTGGGAGGATCCCTTGAGCCCAGGAGGCCAAGGCTGCAGTGAGCCATGACTGCACCACTGCACAACCGCTTAGGCACCAGAGAAAGACCCTGTCTAAAAAAAAAAAAAAAAAAAAAAGGATGTTTTGTTTCATTTTGATAATGTCCAAACTGCTTCATCCTGTCATTCTCTCTGCTCCACCCTTCTGTGGATTACTCTGCCCTGTTTGATCAAGTTCCAAATATTTGTCTTGGAATTAATTCATGGACTCCTCCATTCTCAACCCAATATTAAGGTGCTGTCCTTATGTTCTTCTTCTTTTTTTTTTTTTTAAATTACTTTTTTTTTTGAGATGGCGCTTTGCTCTATTTCCCAGGCTGGAGTGCAGTGGCACGATCTTGGCTCACTGCAACCTCTGCCTCTTGGGTTCAAGCGAGTCCCCTGACTCAGCCTCCTGAGTAGCTGGGACTATAGGCGTACACCACCATGCCTGGTTACTGTCCGTATCTTCTCTATGATCCAGTCACACTGGAATAATTAGAATTCCCTAAATATGTATTATTTCTATTGCTGTCACCATTCTAATGTTCTTCCTTCTATTTCACTTTTTGAAATCCTAACAAACCTTGAGTGCTCTAACCATGGGCTACTAGTTTTGCTGCATTTTCCCTCACAGCCCCAATCAGAAATGTCTTGTATATTTTCTAAACCCTTTAGCTACTCTTTTTATGCTACTCATAATTCCCTTATAATTGTCTACTGTAATTATTTGGAAACATGCATCATTTCCTTTCCTATGGAGGATCATGCTGGATCTTACACAATTTTATAGACCTCACATGCCTAATCCAAGTGCCTTCCATGTGGATTTTACCTAGTAAATAGTTGTTCATGAATGGTTGCCCCATAATTCACTCATCCCTTAATTAAAACAATACGTGATAAGAGTGTGTTGGGTGTGATTGGACACCAGATACCACACAGGCAGGTGTATTTAGGTAATCAATTCAACTGGATACTTTATATATTTTTTAGGCATCTCTCTCCTTATACATTTGTCAGTTTTAATCTTTTTATGTTTGTTTATTTAAAAATTTTTTTCTTTTTCGAGGCACAACCTGTCACCTGGGCTGGAGAGCAGTGGTGCGATCTCAGCTCACTGCAACCTCAGCCTCCCAAGTAGGTGGGATTACAGGTGCCCGCCACTATGCCCAGCTAATTTTTTGTATTTTAGAGATAGGGTTTCACCATGTTGGCCAGGCTGGTATAGAACCCCTGACCTTGTGATTTGCCCACCTTGGCCTCCCAAAGTGCTGAGATTACAGGTGAATATCTTAAGGATATGTAGAGAGGGAAAGGACATTATTTGGGAGAGGGTAGGGATGAAGTGACATTATAAAAGGAATCCTTGAAGAAAATCAGTGGAGGAATCTACAAATAAGGAGGTCACTTAATGTCCACTGAGGACTCAGCACCTCAGTCAGGATACCCAGGGATTCTTTCTCTTCACCAGTTTCTCCCTTCTCCCCTACTTACCTCCCTAATCCAATCTCTTAAGAAAGAATCTGGAAAGTGAATTCATAACAAGATGACTTATAAAAATTACCTTGTCATCTTTGTCAAAGGTGTTGGATTTTATGGGGACAAAGCTTTGGGGGCCATTTATGTGGGCTAGGTCAGAGGTGGGCAGTGCCTACTTCTGAGCATCCCTGCAGCCACATTATAGCCACTCAAGTGTGGCTTTGGTCAATGTCTGCACCTTTCACTTTCCTCCTCTGTCAAATAAGGTGGCTGGACTGCACAAATTTGAAGTCCATGGAGAGCATGAAATGATGATTTCTCTTGTCCTGTCTGAAAGGAAGCCAGCTATGGCCACTGGGTTCTGTTTGCATCTGCACCCTGGCCTAGCTTTTCCTTTTACTGCCTGGGGTCTCCTTGCTCTCAGCCTCTGCAGGTACAGCATTCACACCTAGAGGCTGCCACATTCTTTTTCTCTCTCTTCAGGGTTATGCTCATAGGATCTATCATAGCAAGTATATTTGCACTTTTTTCTTTTGTTTGCTAGTATTAACCCTTTTCCCCCTCTCTACCCACCATTAAGTAGCTGGGATACTTATCTAAAAAATATAGATTCAGCAGGGTGCAGTGGCTCATGCCTATAATCCCAGCACTTTGGGAGACCGAGGCAGGTGGATTGCTTGAGGTCAGGAGTTTGAGACCAGCCTGGCCAACGTGGCAAAACCCTGTTTCTACTGAAAATACCAAAATTAGCTAGGTGTGGTGGTACGTTCCTGTATTCCCAGCTACTTGGGAGGCTGAGGCATGAGAATCGCTTGAAAACCTGTGAGGTGGAGGTTGCAGTGAGCCGAGACCGCAGCACTGCACTCCAGCATGGGCAACAGAACAAGACTGTCTCAAAAACAAATATACACACATATATATTAACGTAATTTTATTATTATTTTTAAAGACAGAGTCTTGCTTTGCTGCCCAGGCAGGAGTGCAGTGGCACAGTCATAGCTCACTGCAGCTTTGAATTCTTAGCTCATGTGATTCTTCTGCCTCAACCTCCTGAGTAGCTAGGATGACAGGTGTGTGCCACCATGCCTGGCTAATTAAAAAAGTTTGTTTTAGAGACAGGGTCTCACTATGTTGCCCAGGCTGGTCTTGAACTTCTGGTCTCAGGTAAACCTCCTGCCTTTGCGTCAAAAGTGCTAGGATTACAGGCATGAGCCCCTGTGCCTGGTCAGATTCACAGAATTTTAAAATAGGAGGAAGTTAAGCAATTTAACCTAAGCTGGTCTTTTTCTTATTAATAACGAATAGCAATGATAAGTGTTTATAAAGCAGTTGCCATTTTCTAGGCACTGTGCTGAGTACTTTGTGTACATTTTAAAATATATCAACAGTGAGCCCTGTCATATCAGTGAGCAAACAGGCAGAGAAGTTAAGGGATTTACTCAAAGCCATGCATATATTTTCTGGTATGGCAGAAACTGCCTTAAAAACTGTTTTAAAAACAGTAGCATCAAGAGATCATCCAAGTCCCATTTCTGTAGCGTATTTCCTGAGTTTTGCTATGTTGTATTCCACTGTCCAATTCATTGAACTTTGCCATTTAACATTTATACACTTCCTAATACTTGACCTTGTAGTTCACCAGTTTTCACCAGTGATGCTGAACTTGTTTAAACAGTTGCATACATAGTGCAGCATGCCTGTAATAATATTGCTAATGATTTGACTTCTAGGAATGTCTGACATTGTTTTTTTGTTTTTTTTTTTTTAATTTTTTATTGCATTTTAGATTTTGGGGTACATGTGCAGAACATACAAGACAGTTGCATAGGTACACACATGGCAGTGTGTTTTGCTTCCTTCCACCCCTTCACCCACATTTGGCATTTCTCCCCAGGCTATCCCTCCCCAGCTCCACCCCCGCCGCTGGCCCTCCCCTTTTCCCCCCAATAGACCCCAGTGTTTAGTACTCCCCTCCCTGTGTCCATGTGTTCTCATTTTTCATCACCCGCCTATGAGTGAGAATATGCGGTATTTCATTTTCTGTTCTTGTGTCA
>CAUYOR010098824.1:0-16811 GCA_963573925.1 Callimico goeldii
AAAATACAAAAATTAGCTGGGCATGGTGGCGCGTGCCTGTAATCCCAGCTACTCGGGAGTCTGAGGCAGGAGAATCGCTTGAACCCAGGAGGCAGAGGTGGCGGTGAGCCTAGATCGTGCCATTGCACTCCAGTCTGGGTAAAAACAGAAAAACTCCATCTCAAAAAAAAAAAAAAAAAAAAGAATTTGGGGTCTCCTTGGGAGCTATAAACAGTGGGTACAATTTTTCAGTGACAACACAAACATGTAAAACTGATGAAGCAGAAATTGTACCTGATTCTTACATGTTCATGCATATGGTGATACAAATACAAACATTTTATTTTGCAGACAAGAGAATATTTCCAGTTTTGGCCTGTGAAGAACAAAAACTAGGACAAAGCTTTCTGTCTCTTTGTCAGAGAAATCTCATCAGCTTTAAATACCACCAATGCAATTGTGAAATGATTTGACCTAAGGTTTAACTATCTATAATTCCTCAGTTCACAGGTACAACAAATGTTGGCTCCTCCTTTTCTGTGTGTGTGTTGATTGATTTAAAAAAAAAATCTGGAAAACTTTTTTTTTTTTGAGACAGAGTTTCGCTCTTGTTACCCAGGCTGGAGTGCAATGGTGCGATCTTGGCTCACCGCAACCTCCGCCTCCTGTGTTCAGGCAATTCTCCTGCCTCAGCCTCCTGAGTAGCTGGGACTACAGGCACGCGCCACCATGCCCAGCTAATTTTTTTTGTATTTTTAGTAGAGACGGGGTTTCACCATGTTGACCAGGATGGTCTCGATCTCTTGACCTCGTGATCCACCCGTCTCAGCCTCCCAAAGTGCTGGGATTACAGGCTTGAGCCACCGCACCCGGCCTGGAAAACTCTTAACATAAAGATTTGGTTTAAGGATTAGAATTTAGTCCTACCTGCACAGGGATCCTTAAGTTCTGTCTAAAGCTAAGCTTCTTGGTACTACTCAGAAGCTTATGTCATAGACAGAAAGGGAAAGGCAAAAATGAAAAAGAGGAATATGAAAAAGTAGGATAGAAAAAGAAAAACATAAACAATTTCCCTATAATTCTATTAAATGAGCATATGTAAGGCAGGCACAGTGACTCATGCCAGTAATCCCAGCACTCTGGGAGGCCAAGGCAGGCGGATCACTTGAACTCAGGAATTCGAGAGCAGCCTGGCCAACGTGGTAAAACCCCATCTCTATTAAATGTACAAAAATTAGTTGGGCATGGTGGAGTGTGCCTGTAGTCCCAGCTACTCAGGAGGCTGAGGCATGAGAATAGGCAGAGGCTGCAGTGAGGTGAGATTGTGCCATTGCCCTCTGGCCTGGGTGACAGAAAGAGACTCCATTTCAATAAAAAAAGAAATATGTCCTGTGTTAGCTTGTGAACGGACGAAAGAAAGAAAGAAAGAAAGAAAGAAAGAAAGAAAGAAAGAAAGAAAGAAAGAAAGAAGGAAAGAAAGAAAGAAAGAAAGGGAAAGGAAAGGAAAGAAAGGAAAGAAAGAAAGAAAGAAAGAAAGAAAGAAAGAAAGAAAGAAAGAAAGAAAGAAAGAAAAAGAAAAGAAAAAGAAAGAATGATTTGTGCTGTCATAGAACTTAACATTTCTGAATTTAGTGATGAAATCATGTTCATGTTGGTTTATCAAACACATTTAATTTATCTTTTATATGTACAAATATCAGATAATATTTATAAATAAATCTAAATTTGGGATGAATGGTGTCTTGTTTTCAGGCTGGGTTGGTTTGATTATTTTGTTATTAGAACATTATTTTGTTTTCAGTAACTGTGAATAACAATGTTTTATATCATTTGGTTTGTTTTTGCTCATGAACACCATAACTGCAAATAAAAGAAATACTCTCAAATGCCTGAGTCCATATAAATACCCATTTCAACACTGAATTTGGTAAAAGTCACAATAATTTGCAACAGAAGCACTGAATGTGAAATAGACATATCCTATAAATAGTAAAGCTTGGAGCATTGCATCCAAAGTGCTAAATTGCCATTTTGGAAGTTGAAGAAAAACTTAAATTGCCTTTCTGGCCAGTTAATAATGGTTTAAATATTAGGATTTTCAATGTAAGTCATGATTTCTGAGATTCATACTCGAGAAACACTTGGCAAGAAAACTATTGTCAGCATTTCTAGCGACATTGCTGTTGAAAAACCTCAATCTCAATGCATACAAAACTACTGCCACATTTTGCTATCAGAAAGTGCTCTTGCCTTCTGTAATGGAACTCCGTAGTTGTATGCATTAAACAGAAATTAAAAAGAAATAAGTAAAGAAGAAAACAGAAGGGAAGAGAGAAAAGGCAAGGCAGGAGGAGAGAAAATAATTGGCCCACGTTCTTCCGAGTATTCAATGTGGCATATGGGGCAGCACCACCTTTGGCAAACTTTAGACCACAGTGTACCTGTTGTAGCAGGCCACTGAATTAAAATTCGTGGCTCCCAGATTTCAAAGGCAGTTATTATAGTAATTTGCTGGGAGTTGCCAAAGGCAGAGAAAATACTGCTTCATGGTAATATCCTAGCTATGGAAAGTAATTAGCACTTTCAGGCAGTAAGGATTAGAAAAGCAAGTTTTCCCTAAATTCTCTGCCAAATTCACCTAAAATTTCAGGATACAGTACAGGAATTCCAAGGCAGACAACCACACAAGATTCTGTTTTCACAGTCTCAAAATTCATCATTCTAGAATCTTCTAGGGTTATATCATTGACCTTTTTGGGCAACCCTTTTCTGCACAGTCAGACTAGTACCAGCAGTTGAGAGCTGTGGGAAAACTTGGCTCTCATAAAAAAGAAAGGCATTGTATTTGAAGTCTTTACAGCAGATGTTTTTGTGGGACTTACCAAAGGAGGGAAGGAAACTCTTTCAATTTGTGAGCCATCAACAAATCTGAGTGCCATTTGTGTGTTTCACTGGCCATTCTGAGTAAGTAGAAAGGAAACTGGGATGGAATTAGGAAATAACGTTCCATTCTGGCTCTTTCACTAACACCCAATTTATGGGTATATAAGATGCATTTTCCCCTATGCAAAAGACAATTCAAAAATTGCTCCATCTCCTACGTGTCCATATCACAAATGGAAGGCATAGTACTAAAGTTATAAAATAATGATGGTACCTCTAGTGGTCAAATAAGGAAACATAAAACATAACATCAAAAATAAGAGTTTCCCATCGTAATGGTATTTTCCTTAACAAAAATAACAACTCACAGGGCAACTAATCATAAGGAAAGCATTACCCTAAAATTTTAGATTTAAATTTGTTACTACTGTAATGACCTTGCATACCAAAACTGACTGACATCTATACAGACAGTTCTGTATAGTGCTGAGATTTTCATAACTATTTTTTTCAGGGTAAGACTTTTTTTGCTAATATAGCACCCATGATATCTTGCCGGATTCTAATATATAGGATATCACATTTACATCAACAAGATAATATTTTTCATTTTATACTTTTAGATCATTGTCTCTATATAACAAAAGGTATTTAATATTTTAATTTCCAAAAATGTCTCTGTAAATAAGATGCATCAAACACGGACTTGTATGTCTTACAGAATAGCAATTATATTATGTTTATTTCTTTGTGTTACAGTTTCCTTGTTTACCTTATAGAGACGATTCGGGTCCCTACTAAATCTACCAGGCTGTTGCAAATATCAAGAAGATCATTTACGCAGAAGTCATTTGAGAAAAATAAAGCATTATGCAAAACATTGCTACGCTGATACCAACTATATGAGCAACTAGGGATTAAGCCAGATCCCTTTGGGGAAGAGAATATTCAACTTCCTCCACTACAGTGAGGTGATTAAAGCCTGTACAGACCAGCTGGGTAACCCTAGGGGGAAAAAATTGTTTAAAGAGACCTTTCTAAGGCTGGTAGGAAGTTAAATTTTCTTGCCAAAAGAAGAAGCTGAACTATTTATTCTGTACACATTAAACTTGAAGTTGGTCTCTGATTTCCACCCATTGCCCAAGAGTTGAAAAAAGAGAGAGATGACCACATCTACTCATGACTAACAGATCAAATGTTTTTGTTTGCAGTAAACACAAAAATTACTGAATTTCCTTTCAGAAGCGATAGTTGCATAGAAATTTATTATGATTCAGTCCTCCACAAATCAAAACAATTTTTTCTTTAGAAATACTGTCAGATTGGCTGGGTGAGGTGGCTCACACCTGCAATCCCAGCACTTTGGGAGGCCGAGGCGGGTGGATTACTTGAGGTCGGGAGTTCGAGACCAGCCTGGCCAACATGGTGAAACTGTGTCTCTACTAAAAATACAAAAATTAGCCAGGTGTGGAGGCACACACCTGTAATCCCCAGCTACTGGGGAGGAGGCTGAAGCATGAGAATCACTTGAACCTGGGAGGGGAAGTTGCAGTGAGCCAAAATCATGCCACTGCACTCCAGCATGGGTGATAGAGATTCCATCTCAAAAAAAAAAAGAAAGAAAGAAAGAAAAAGAAATACCCCCAGATATATGCTTCATCCTTTAACATTGTCCAAGTAGTTGAAATTTGAATGCTCCTCTCAGATGTATTTTAAATAAAATTCTGCACACATAATCATCTTGTCTAATATTTTAGTCCCCTACATAAATATCTCAGCAAGAAAGCCAGCTTTTACTAAGATTACCTGTTTTAGATGTGTGTTAGAGTGGAAAATGCAAAAGTAGAGAAAAAAGCCTGGAGGGAACTGCATTAAAATGGAAACAATTTTTTCCACTGGTCAACAGGATTATGGCTAATCTAATCTTGATTTTGAGCCATTAACCCATATGCTCTACAAGTGTGTCTGTCTGTTTCACAAGTGTGTATTACTTTTATAATATGAGTGTGGGGAGTCAGTTGCATAGAAAGTCTCAGAAATGCTAGATCAATATAACACCTCAGGTGCCACTGAAATGGTCTCAGACATTTAGGAATTGGAAGGCTCACAAAAGCTACTTTGACAGCTAGCTCAACCTGCTTAAACAATGTTAAATGCATAATAGTCTTTTTTTTTTTTTTAAAGATAAATAGCATTTTAGGAAAAAAAAAAAGAAAAGCATATTCCCTTTTGGGAGCAACTGATTTGGCAAAATTTAACAAGGTTTTTAAAAACTCAACAGTTGTGAAGCACCATTAAATATTCACACAAAAAGACCCAGGCAGCTTAAAGATCAATATTTCCTTGGTCACAAGACACCTAATTGACTTGCAACAAGACAAAACGTTCAGTGTATCTGGTTGGGGCCAACATGGATGATGACGTGTTTCTCATAAGCCCTTTTCATTGTTTTCTCAATTTGCTTCAGAAAAACTTGCGGGATTCGTCCACATAAAGTGTGCACAGTCTCCAAAAACTTCAGCTGAAGGGGGTAATACATGGATTGAAAGAGATTGTCTTGAAAGGGAAACTGAAAGATGACAAAAAAAAGTTTATTTTAGTAACGGAAATACCATTTTAGATGCAGACCATTTTTACTAAGAAATGACACAAGAATTACGATAAGCACACAGACACAGGTTTTAATCTAAGTTAAAATCCTGTCTCAGCTGTGCAACCTCAGGTAATCATTTAAACTCTCTGAACCTCAGTTTTTTTTTTTTACCTCTTTAAAAAGAAAAAGGCGCCGGGCTCTCCGTGGCTTACGCCTGTAATCCCAGCACTTTGGGAGGCCGAGGCGGATGGATCACGAGGTCAAGAGATGAAGACCATCCTGGTCACCATGGTGAAACCCCGTCTCTACTAAAATTACAAAAAATTAGCTGGGCATGGTGGCATGTGCCTGTAATCCCAGCTACTCAGGAGGCTGAGGCAGGAGAATTGCCTGAACCCAGGAGGCGGAGGTTGCGGTGAGCCAAGATCACGCCATTGCTCTCCAGCCTGGGTAACAAGAGCAAAACTACACCTCAAAAAATAAAAAATAGAATAAAAGAATAAAAGAAAATGGAAGCAGTGAGATCTCTGCATATTTGTGTTTAGGTGTTTATGCATATGTGCATGTATGTTGTGTCTATATGTGGACAGAAACCACTTAAGAACTTCTACTCAGATTGGCTTAGTGCTCATATACAATATAAATTCACCTAGATGCATTTTAGTTCTTATACTTTTTTTTTTTTTTTCAGAAAGAGTCTCACTGTCCCCGAGACTGGAGTGCAGTGGTGTGACCACAGCTCACTGCAGCCTTGACCTTCCTGGGCTCAGGTGATTCCCACACCTCAGCATCCTGAGTAGCTGGGACTACAGGTGCACACCACTACACCAGGTGAATTTTTGTATTTTTTGTAGAGATGGAGTCTTGCCATATTTCCCAGGGTGTAAGTCTTTGATAAATAAGCTGGTTTTAAATTTGCTGACAAAATAAAAATAGAAATGTCATAAAAATTGGCAGCATACCTTTTTGCCTGAGTTTACTAGTCAGACAGTTTTCTATTTGTCTCATCTAGATGTTTTGAGGTAATGAAACTATAAAGTCAGCCTAAAATAAAATGATCTTTTTTGTGTGTAACTATTTGATGAATGAAACTAATTTGATATTATTGGTTTAATGAAAAAGCTGTATCTTCTGAGTTATTGACCACATACACATGTATTTAAAATTCTGATTTGGCTGGGTATGGTGGCTCATACCTGTAATCCCAACACCTTAGGAAGCTAAGGTGGGAGGAGCACTTGAGCCCAGGAGTTCAAGATGAGCCCTGGAAACATAGCAAGACCTTGTTTCTAATGAAAATAAAACATTAGCTGGGTATGGCCGGGCACAGCGTCTCATGCCTGTAATCCCAGGACTTTGGTAGGCTGAGGTGGGCAGATCACAAAGTCAGGAGTTCCAGACCAGCCTAACTAACATGGTGAAAGCCCGTCTCTACTAAAAAATACAAAAATTAGCCAGGTATGGTGGCACGTGCCTGTAATCCAGCTATTCAGGAGGCTGAGGCAGGAGAATCGCTTGAACCTGGCAGATAGAGGTTGCAGTGAGTGGAGATCATGCCACTGCACTCCTGCCTGGGTGAAAGCAAGACTCTCTCAAAAAAATAAAAGTAAGAAAAAATTAGCCAGGCATAAGGATGAATGGCTATATTCCCAGCTACTTGAGATGCTGAGGAGGATCACTTGACCTTGAGTGTTTGAGGCTGCAGTGAGCCTTGATCTCACCACAGCACTCAAGCTTGGGCAACAGAGAAAGACCCTGTCTCAAAAAAAAGTTAATAGGCTAGGTGTGGTGGCTCCTGCCTGTAATCCTAGCACTTTGGGAGGCTAAGGCAGGTGGATCACGAGGTCAGGAATTCAAGACCAGCCTGGCCAAGATGGTGAAACCAGTATCTACTAAAAATACAAAAATTAGCCAGGTGTGGTGGCAGGCACCTATAATCTCAGCTACTCAAGAGGCTGAGGCAGGAGAATTGCTTGAACCCAGAAGGCGGAGATAGCAGTGAGGCAAGACCATACCACTGCACTCCAGCCTGGGCAACAGAGAAAGACTCTGTCTCAAAAAAAAAAATTTTAGGGAGCTGCAGTGGCTCGGGCCAGTTGTCCTGGCGCTTGAGGAGGTGAGGCTATGAGTTCAAGGCCAACCTGGGCAACATAAGAACCACTCATTCATTAAAAAAAATTATCCCTTTTAATAAACTCATTTACATACACATATGTATATACATTATATGTGTATATATATATGTGTATACATATCTGTGTATAATTTTTTTTTTTTTAGAGACAGGGTTTCACCATGTTGGCCAAGCTGATCTCGAACTCCTGGCCTCAAGTGATCCACCCACCTTGGCCTCCCCAAGTGCTGGGATTACAGGCGTGAGCCACTGCACCCAGCCAATTTTTTTTTTTTTTTTTTTTTTTTGAGATGAGGTTTTGCTCTTGTTGCCCAGGCTGGAGTGCAATGGTGTAATCTCGGCTCACCACAACATTCACCTCCCAGGTTCAAGCAATTCCCTTGCCTCAGCCTCCTGAGTAGCTAGGATTACAGGTGTGTGCCACCATGCCCGGCTAATTTTTGTATTTTAGTAGAGATGGGGTTTCTCTATGTTGGCCGGGCTAGACTTGAACTCCTGACCTCAGGTGATATGCCCACCTCAGCCTCCCAAAGTACTGGGATTACAGGTGTGAACCATCGTGCCTTAATTTTTTTTGAGACAGTCTCGCTCTGTTGCTCAGGCTGTAGTGCAGTGGTGTGAACTCAGCTCAGTGCAACTTCTGCCTCCCAGGTTCAAGCAATTCTATGCCTCAGCCTACTGAGTAGATGGGATTACAAGCATGTGCCGCCACATCTGGCTAATTTTTGTATTTTTTTTTTTGAGATGGGGGGTTTCACTTTTGTTACCCAGGCAATGGTGCAGTCTTGGCTCACTGCAACCCCTGCCTCCCGGGTTCAAGCAATTCTCCTGCCTCAGCCTCCCTAGTAGCTGGGACTACAGGCGTGTGCCACCATGCCCAGCTAATTTTTGTATTGTTAGTAGAGACGGGGTTTCACCATGTTGACCAGGATGGTCTCGATCTCTTGACCTCGTGATCCACCTGCCTCAGCCTCCCAAAGTGCTGGGATTACAGGCATGAGCCACCATGCCCAGACTAATTTTTGTATTTTTAATAGAGACAGGGTTTCACGATCTTGGCCAGGCTGGTCGTAAACTCCTGATCTCATGATCCACCCACCTCAGTCTCCCAAAGTCCTGGGATTACAGGCATCAGCCAGCATGCCCGGCCAATTTTTTAAAAAATAGAGATGGATCTAGCTACATTGAGCAGTCTGGTCTCAGACACCTGATCTCAAGAGATTCTCTCACATTGTCCTCCCAAAGTGTTAGGATTACAAGCACAAACCACTGTGCCAGGCCAAACTAGATAAATGTGAAGGGACAAATTTCATGCCTGATGCATGGATCACACAGAATGTTCACCAAACTGTATTCAGAAGAATGAGGTATGCAGATAACCGGAAGATGAACAAGGAGGAAATGAGCTTCACTGAGTGACAGAACAGCTCTCAGGAGACCCAAAGTGAGCAGCTGCTTTCAACAGGCAGGTCCTCCTGACGAGCTGAGGAGATCAATCCGATGAGCTGAGGAGATCTGACATGGACAGACCCTTCCCACAGCCGGTAGTCCTGATGTCCCTGTGAGTATGGCTGAATCTGGGGTTTTTATGGACTTCAGAAGAGATAAACTGTGTGCCAATTGGTCCATGGGCAGCCATGGGTGGGCCTAGAAAAAGCACCATAAATTCTCATTCTGGGCAGCAGACTCCACCCAGAAGGGGCAGTCCAGCCCCCATCTTTCAGGCTGTCCCTAGCTTGAAGGTGGGTCTTCACTGGACACCCACCCCTTTCCACCCAGGAGCCTGTCTGCCTCTCGCTGCAATCAATTATTCCATCCAAGGGCCACTGGCTGTTCAGCCCAAGGATCGCCTACAGGACTGGGCTGAGCTGCCCTCAGGCCCTCCTCAGCCTTGCTCCCATGCTTGTCAGCTCCCAAAGTCCAGAGGGGGACGAGGCAGCAGGGGGCTAGCATGTCAGCACTGCCCTGAGTGCGTACACACCTGGCTGGGTTGCAACAGCACCTGGGCTTGGCCTCAGCTTTGTTGGGAGTGGGAAGAGGCCAGATAGCAGGTGCAGGTACTTCTGAGCTTTCAGGGGTTGGGTGGCGAGGCTTCCCAGCCCCGAGTGCAGGGATGCCTGGGTCCACAAACGTAGCTGGGCAGATGCAGCTGCACCCAGGAGGGTGGGGCTCCTGTCCTGCCATCTTGGAAGAGGGCAGGGCTTCTACGTGCTCCATGGCGCACCCAGTCCCAGCTGAGCCTCCCCTGCTGCAGCAAGCATCTTCCCAGCATTCACTCAAGAGAGGCCGCCACTGCCATCAATGGTATAACTGACATTTCACAATCAATAGCTTCTGCTGGTAACTTCACAAAACCTAACCTACGAGATCTTTAGTACCTATTGGTTAAATAAGGTACTAAATAAGTCTGTCAATACTATATGCTGTACCTAGATAAATTCCTCTGGGAACACTAAGACCCATTTACACAGAATAAGAAAACAGGTACATGGGCCAGGCACAGTAGCTCATGCCTGTAATCCCAGAACCTTGGGAGGCCAAGGTGGGCGGATCATGAGGTCAGGAGCTGAGGACCATCCTGGCCAACATGGTGAAACCCCCATCTCTACTAAAATACAAAAAAAACATTAGCTGGGTTTGGTGGTGCACACCTGTAGTCGCAGCTACTCGGGAGGCTGAGGCAGGGGAATCACTTGAACCCAGGAGATGGAGGTTGCAGTGAGTTGAGATCACGCCCCTGCACTCCAGCCTGGTGACGGAGTGAGACTCCGTCTCAAAAACAAAATAAAAAAAGAAAACAGCACATGGTTACAAATCTCGCCTAATTCCCTATGGCCACTTGATTTATCCAATCGGTTTCCTTTCATTTCCAATCTTCTTCTGAGATGGAGTCTTGCTGTCACCAGGCTGCTGTGCAGTGGTGTGAACTCGGCTCACTGCAACCTCCACTGCCCAGGGTCAAGCAATTCTACTGTCTCAACTTCCTGAGTAATGGGACTACAGGCACATGCCACCACGCCCAACTAACTTTTTTTTTTTTGCCAATCAGTGTGAGCTTAGAAGCTCAGGTTGGCCTCGAACTCATGGCCTCGCCTTCGCAAGCGCCAGGACATTTGGCCGGAGCCACTTTGGGCCCCGCTAATTTTTTTTTTTACATGGAGTCTCACTCTGTCACCCAGGCTCAAGTGCAGTGGCTCAATCGCTCCCAAAATGCTGGGATTACCTCCACCTCCCAGGTTCAAGCGATTCTCTTGCCTCAGCCTTCTGAGTAGCTGGGACTATAGGTACATGCCACCACATCTGGCTAATTTTTGTAGTTTTTTTTTGGTTTTTTTTTTTTTTGAGGCAGAGTCTTGCTTTGTCACCCAGGCTGGAATACAGTGGTGTGATCTCGGCTCACTGCAACCTCTGCCTCCCGGGTTCAAGCAATTCTCCTGTTCAGCCTCCTGAGAAGCTGAGATTACAGATGCCTACCACTACACCTAACTAATTTTTTGTACTTTTACTAGAGACAGGGTTTCAGCATCTTGGCCAGGCTGGTCTTGAACTCCTGACCTTGTGATCCACCCATCTCAGCCTCCCAAAGTGCTGGGATTACAGGGGTGAGCCATCGCACCCTGACAAATTTCTTTTTTTTTTTTTTTTGAGACGGATTTTCGCTCGTTACCCAGGCTGGAGTGCAATAGCACAATCTCGGCTCACTGCAACCTCCGCCTCCTGGGTTCAGGCAATTCTCCTGCCTCAGCCTCCCGAGTAGCTGGGATTACAGGCACGCGCCACCATGCCCAGTTAATTTTTTGTATTTTTAGTAGAGATGGGGTTTCACCATGTTGACCAGGATGGTCTCGGTCTCTTGACCTCGTGATCCACCTGCCTCGGCCTCCTACAGTGCTGGGATTACAGGCGTGAGCCACCGCGCCCAGCCCTATTTTTTTATCTTTATTTTTGAGACCAAGTTTCGCTCTTGTTTTCCAGGCTGGAGTACAGTGGTGCAATCTTGGCTCACTGCAACCTCTGCCTCCTGGGTTCAAGCGATTCTCCTGCCTCAGCCTCCCGAGTAGCTGGGACTACAGGTGCCCGCCACCATGCCCAGTTAATTTTTTGTATTTTTAGCAAGAATGGGATTTCACCATGTTAGCCAGGCTGGTCTTGAACTCCTGACCTTACATGATCTGCCCACCTCAGCCTCCGAAAGTGCTGAGATTCCAGGCATGAGCCACCCTGCCCTGCCTTTTACCTTTTTTTGTTTCCTGTTCATCATCATCACCACCACCATTATTTTGCTTTCCTTTAAGCCTAGGTTCATAGGTCAAAACCAACATGCAAACTGGGATAACATATTCCTATTATTTTTACCTTGTATTTTCTCCTTAAACTTCATCATTTTAATGTTTTGCAAAAGTGCAATTTCTAACAGAATAATGGTGACACAGTACTTTGAGATGATAGAAGACTACAGAAGTGACAAAAATTGAAGTTAATAATGGACTCCGGTAGACTTAGCCTGAGAGCCACAGTCTCAAACCTCCTTTGCTGCTTAAATATGGTAAAAAGAGTTTTGCCAATGACTGCCAGCAGCCTCTCTCTCCAGCGTGGGACCAGGACAGCTACCTAGGACAAGTTCATCTCAGCAAGGGGACTTTCTTTTTTTTTTCTTTGAGATGGAGTTTTGTTGTTGTTACCCAGACTGGAGTGCAATGGCACGATCTCAGCTCACCGCAACCTCCGCCTTCTGGGTTCAAGCAATTCTCCTGCTTCAGCCTCCGGAGTAGCAGGGACTATAGGCGTGCACCACCATGCCCAGCTAATTTTTGTATTTTTAGTAGAGACGGGGTTTCATCTTATTGACCAGAATGGTCTCGATCTCTTCACCTCGTGATCCACCCTCCTCAGCCTCCCAAAGTGCTGGGATTATAGATGTGAGCCACCGCGAAGGGCCCAGATAATACTTTTTGAGACTCTTCTGTTTAAATATCATTTTGCCTAAAGTAAAATTCTAAATTTAAAATTATATTTTCCCTCAGGACAAGATGAAAGCCCCTCTCCTGTAACTGTGGAGCTAGACATATTTTGAAATAAAGAATCTGGAGGCTTCAGAAAGGCTGTTTAGTATATATATTCTAAATATTGTCTTACTAGACACTCCATTGGGATATAAATACTCCAAAATCAAAAGCACTAATATTGCACAACGAAACATGTGAAGGTTCACATTTAAGTGAAATAAAGATTATACATAGCCTACTGTCACCTCCAATCTCTTTTCAGTTTACAAATAAATTGTGCTGTCACACTCACAAAATAAGTCAAAACTTTCCATTTAAAATTTTTTTTTGGTTTCATTATTGATATGGAACTTTAGATCAGCATTACATAAAAATGACTCCATTGTCCTGCTTCAGACAGTTTTGCTATTTAGAATCACTCTCAATCTGATTCCTGAATCTTTGTAGTGTATTTCTCATTTCTGAAGGCCTACAGAGTATTTTTGTTTATTATATCCTTCAGTATCACTATGATGTGTTTTTGTTTAGATTTCCCCTCCTTCTCTGGACCTTTTCAATCCAAGGACACTCATGTTCTCATAAGAAGGAAGCGAAGGAAGCAATTTTTTTTTTTTTTTGAGACAGAGTCTTGCTCTGTGATCCAGTCTGGAGTGTAGTGGTGGAATCTTGGCTCACTGCAACCTCCACCTCCCAGGTTCAAAGGATTCTCCTACTCAGCCTCCTGAGTAGCTGAGACTGCAGGCACGTGCCACCACGCCTGGCTAATTTTTTGTGTTTTTAGTAGAGATGGGGGTTTCACTGTTCAGCCAGATGGTCTGGATCTCCGGACCTCGTGATCCGCCCACCTCAGCCTCCCAAAGTGCTGGGATTACAGGTGTGAGCTACCATACCTGCCCCAGTTAATAGCCCCAGAAATTTAAATATCTTGGTTATACAAAAGGTACACAAAGACATCATTCCTAAAATTAAAACATTCATTAACTTAAAAAGAAACTGGAATGCATACCATGCACTGAGTGTCATCACGGAAGTGCACAGATGTTAAAAGGTCAAGAGGAGTGACACTCTGTCCATAAGAGGATTCTAAAATCTACCAGGAGACAAAGCCACAATAGAATCTTAAGTTCGTACGGGAAGTAGTCAAAGAAAGAAACGTGGGAATGGCTTCCCAGGCAATAAGAAGGAACTAGCAAAGTCGTTAGGCACGAAGATGTAAGTAAGGTGTGTTGCATCTTTGTGGAGCGTAGATACAAGGAATACAAAAGCAGTAGAAGTAAAAAAAAGATGCAGCTTATTCAACACTTTCTGAGTACAGGAAGCAAGGAATTTTTGGAGAGAAAAAGAAATAATTGAAGGATTTCGGTGGAAATAATTGAAGGATTTCGCACAGAAAACTGGCTGTGCGAAAAGAAATGGACAAGTCTGAAAGAAGAAAAATAGAAGAACTAGTGAAATAATTCCAGTGAATACATGCTGTGATGCTGCACTGGAAAGCATGTGGATTTTTAGCAAAGCGATGGTTTTATGGATACGGAGAACAGAAGCCATGGTCTAGCACCAAAGAAGGGAGGATGCTAATGAGAGCCGAGGAGGGAAGATTCAAGGAGAATAGGGTTGGTGCTCCAGCGTGAAACTGTAGTGCTGTAGCAGGTTATTCATATAAGGTGGGAGGCTGTAGCCCATTTACATGTAGGCCGCTTCAGTCATAGTGGGAAGATTTAAGAAACAACTGGCGGGCTTTGGGGGATGGGCTCCAGCCCCAGTAAAGGATAGAGAGGGGAGCCAAGTGCTTTGACACTGCATAGCCCATACTATAAACACTGAGACAATTGCTTGTTCTCAGACATCCCTCCAACACATGGAACCAACTCCACTATCCTCATTCAATGGGAAGAATATCTTAGACATTCCTAACACAGCAGTTCTTCACTCAGTTTCTCCAGTAGCACAATCTGTCACTAAGTCCTTCTTTATTACACATATTGATGAACAACTCTTTCATGCAGGCCACTCACTCACATAGGCATTCATGTTCTTTTAAATTGTCTCTATACATGTGTAACACTGTATTTCGTTTTTCTCTTGTAGGCTCACTTATATCTGCAAAGATGGGAAAAAAATACAAGAACATCGTTCTACTAAAAGGATTAGAGGGCATCAATGATTATCATTTTAGAATGGTTAAGTCCTTACTGAGCAGCGATTTGAAACTTAATCCAAAAATGAGAGATGAGTATGACAAAATTCAGATTGCTGACTTGCTGGAAGAAAAGTTCCCAGGTGATGCTGGTTTGGGCAAACTAATACAAATTATCAAAGAAATACCAACACTTGGAGACTTTGCTGAAACTCTTAAAAAAGAAAAGTTAAAAGGTAATTGGAAGGCGGGAACACCTACTCCCTGCAACCATCCCCAGACCCTTCCCAACCTTGATTAGAGCCCCACCCTGGTCACAGCTGATACGTGTTTTCTCCAATTTGTGACTCAACAGCTGAGACAATGCTGGTACTTCAGATGCCAAAAGTTGACAATTTAATGCATTCCATTACTAGTGTGGACTGATGTATTTCAGAGTTTGTGTTTGGGATTAGTGAAAGAACAAAAGTGAGAGGGAGTTGAAGGGGGACTGAGACTTCCAGTACATTAGAAAGATTATATGATGATAAAATCACAAACATTATTGTTTAAATTCAAGATATGTACATTTGGGCAGGGCGCGGTGGCTCGCGCCTGTAATCCCAGCACTTTGGGAGGCCGAGGCAGGTGGATCACCAGGTCAAGAGATCGAGACCATCCTGGTCAACATGGTGAAACCCCGTCTCTACTAAAAATACACAAAATTAGCTGGGCATGGTGGCGCGTGCCTGTAATCCCAGCTACTCAGGAGAGTAGCCTGAAGCAGGAGAATTGCCTGAACCCAGGAGGCGGAGGTTGCGGTGAGCCGAGATCGCGCCATTGCACTCAAAACTGGGTAACAAGAGCGAAACTCCGTCTCAAAAAAAAAAAAAGATACGTACATTTAACCAATTAATGTATCTGTTCTATTGAGACTAACCCAGCATTACCCTGTATAATTTTAAAAAACTCAGTACTTAAATGTGAGACTGCCTCTCAGAAATATGATCTCTCCTCTTGTACTGAGTTAAAAAGAGGATTTTAAAAAGTCTAAGTCCAAAATAAGCATATCCTTCCTCATGGAAACCTTTCACTGGTTTCTATACTTGGAAGAGTTTACCTGGGGAACGTGACCAAGCAGTCCGCATCATGGAAACAGTTGTTAAAAGTTTAAAATTTTAACTTGGGAAAGGGTTGACCGAGGCACATGGAGTTCAGAGGACAGGAAGCACGTGCTCAGCGCACAGGGGAGGAGTGAGGAAAGTGCGGAGGAGCCTGAATCAGTGCCCGTGCCTGTCTTGTGACTGCTGGTCTCCTTGAGGCCAGGCTGGGCTAATGCAGTAGACGGAGACTAAAGCACAGCTAAACCCTCAAGCAGGAAGTGAGAGCAAATTGTATTAAAACTGCTTCAGCTGTCGGAGATCGGTTATGTACCTTCCTTTTTTCTGCATTGGTTGTGAATAAAATTGAATGTATTCCAGCACAAGGACACACCCCGTCAAAAAAGAGGAAGAAGGAAATAGATCCTGCTGTACCTGCACCCTCCGCAATCAGCACTGTCACAGCTAAAGGAGCAGAGGCAACTCCTGGAGATCAGGTAAGCTTCAGGAAGAGGAGCAAGCCTCAAGGCCCACAGAGGAAGTTCTGTATGGCTCTTCCACTCAACCTCTCGAGCAGACAGCTATTTCTTCGTGTTTCCCATCAAGCTTCAGATTTACCTAATTGTATGATAATTGATCATCTTATTGATGATCAAAGCAGTGAGCCAAACACATAAGTAAACATAATGCCAATATATATAACGTAAATGTAATATCTTTGTTCTAGTAGAGAGGATTGTAAGCATGAGAATGAGGTGAGTAAATACTTTGTCCTAGTTTATAAAAACCTAGTTTTTCTTTTTTCTTTTTTTGAGACGGAGTTTCGCTCTTGTTACCCAGGCTGAGGTGCAATGGTGCGATCTCGGCTCACCGCAACCTCCGCCTCCTGGGTTCAGGCAATTCTCCTGCCTCAGCCTCCTGAGTAGCTGGGATTACAGGCACGCGCCACCATGCCCAGCTAATATTTTGTATTTTTAGTAGAAACGGGGTTTCACCATGT
>CAUYOR010098828.1:0-68886 GCA_963573925.1 Callimico goeldii
TAGAGAAAGAGAAAGAAAGAAAGAAAAAATAAAAGAAAAGAAAAGAAAGAAATAAATAAAGAAAGAAAAGAAAAGAAAAAAGAATAGAAAAGAAAAGAAAATAAAATAAAAGAAAAGAAAAGAGAAAAGAAAAGAAAAGAGAGGGAGGGAGGGAGGAAGGAAAGAAGGGAGGGGAAGGAAGGGAGGGAGGAAGGAAGGAAGGGAGGGAAGGAGGGAGGAAGGAGAGAGGGAGGGACGAAGGGGAAATTATTACTTGGTTCTCTCTACTTCTCATTAACTCCTGCCAGGGCTCCTGCAGTAAGGCTGTTGTATATGCATCAGCACTACCTTCTCCCACATTCACCTTGTATCCTACTTCCTGCTCCAAGCATTTCAGCAACACTTTTTTCACAGAGGTTGTCAACTTTCAGACTCAGCTTAGTAGCATTGCAGTTGGGGTGGGAGAACTGCATAAGGCCAGGTGTTCAAGACGGACCTGGGAAATATACAAACACCTCTTGCCTCAACAATTTTTTTTTTAAATTAGCTAAAGGTAGTACCATGTGCCTATAACTCTAACTACTCAGGAGGCTGAGGTAGGAGGACTGCTTAAGCCCAGGAGTGTAAAACTGCAGTGAGTTATGATCTTACCACTGCACTCCAGCAAGGGTAACAGAGCAAGATCTTGTCTCTAAGAAAAATTTTAAATAAGAAATAAATAAGTAAATGTGGTAAATCAAAGCTGTGGATGGGAAGATTTATTTGAAAAATTATGTTAGCACTGTTGGTGAGACATTGGGGAAAAAGTCATACCTGAAACGAAATTGTTATAGATATTTTATAACATGTAAAAATCATACATAAAATATAAGTTGATGATCTATATTAGGCAGCAAAGATGTTTCTAAATATAAAACTAAGACTAGAAATCATAAAGAAAAAAGGCTAGATTTAACCACATAAACATTGTTTCCATGAGAAAACTACTTTCAATTAAATTTTTAAAAAAGCATAAAGTTAAACAACAAAATTTTGTTAAAAAATGTGTTGTATTCATGAGGAGCAATAGGTAAACATCCCTATTATATTAAAAGTTATTATAATTAAAAAGGAATTAGTAATTATTTCAGTAGAAAAATAAGAAATTAATTCAAGTCCAAATCCACAGAAGGACATGAATAGAGAAGCCATTATCCAAATCAAAAGAGGCACTACTAAGAAAAGGAAAATGAAAACAATAAGGAGATACCAAGATTTAACTTATGAGAGTGGCAACATTTTAGTTATAATGATAATATTTATCATAAAATTTTGGTAAGTGTGTAAAGTGGTACAACATTTCTGGAGATAATTGAGTACTAAGTGGAATCATTTTAAATGTGAATATTTATGATTGATCAATAAATTGAAATTACAGAAAGAGAACTAAAGAAATAAGGCAATTAATCAAAGATATACATAAAGGCATTGTATATAATAGTAAAATGTCTAAAATAATCTACATAATCAATAATACAGGCTTGGTTAAATAAGCATGAAATGACACACTGAAAAATATAACTAATAAAATAATTATCTAAATCTACATATCTGTAATGTATTTTACTCAAAGATATATATATATATATGTGTGTGTGTGTACATTTTGCCGATCTAATGACAAAAAAATACCGGTGACATATTGTTTAGTGAAAAAAGTGAGTATAAACTTTACTACAAGCAGAATCTTATTTTCAATAGGTATATAATCAGATATAAATGGTGATATAGCTAGGGATATAGATATGGACTTGGATGCAGATAAAAACATAAAGATTCATATTTGAATATGTCTGGTTATATATTTACATGCTCATGTGTGTATAAACATACATTTGCAGGTAAGAACTCTCAAAACCAGAAATAATACTATTGAAACAGTAATTGATCATGCTTGCCCTATTATGATAAGTGAATCCAAATGAGGTATCTTTGAATAAGCTATCTACTCATTAAATGTGTGATTAAATAAAACCTCATTTATTTTATAAAGTTTTTAAAAATTTAGACTCCTGCATGAAAACATTCTAAAGATTCAATCTAAAATGCACTCATAATTGGAAATGTTTAATTCAGTTCCCTATAAAAAAGATACAAATACATCCTTTTCCCTCAAAGACAAGAAGGTGATCACGAATCAACATCAACTCTATTAGTTTACTATTACAACACAGTACCACATTAAAATACATATCAAGTTCCTCAAGTTCACTCTAATCAACTTGACGCAGCCTCTTAATTTTTACTTCCCTTTCAATATTAACATATATCCATGTACATTGTTAATACCTAATAACAGCGGGTTGAATTTAAATTTTTAACTGTTGACATACATATAATTAAGTTAAATTCTGGCTGTATCAGTCCATTTTCTTGCTGCTATAAAGGAGTACATGAGACTGTGTAATCTATGAACAAAAGGTTTAATTGACTCACAGTTCCACAGGCTTAATAGCATGGCTGGGAGGCTTCAGGAAACTTACAATCATAGCCAAAGCAGAAGGGGAAGCAAGCACCTTTTCATATGGTGACAGGAGGGAGAGTCAGCAAAGGGGGAAGTTCCATATACTTTTAAAACATCATATCTCATAAGAAATCACTATCATGAGAATAGCAAGGGGTAAATCTGTCCCCATGATCCAATCATTTCCACATTTCCCCTCTGCACTGCCCACCCTAATAGAGGTTCTCCATGAGGGCTCCACCCTTGGAACAGACTTCTGCTTGGACATCCAGGTATTGCTTTACATCCTCTGAAATCTAGGTGGAGGTTCTCAAACCTCAACTCCGGACTTTTGTGCACCCTCAGGCCCAACAGCACGTGAGCCTTAGGCTTGCAGTTTGGGGCCTGCACACTCTGAAGCCATAGCCTCAGCTGTCCCTTGGTTCCTTAGTCATGGGAACTGGAGCAGCTGAGATTCAGGATGTCCTGTTCTGAGGTTGCACAGAGCAGCTGAGCCCTGAGCCTGGCCCATTTTACTCCTTGGCCTCCAGGCCTGTTATGGGAGGGGCTGCTGTGAAGGTCTCTAAAATGCCCTACAGAGATTTTCCCTTTTCTCTTGGCTATTAACATTCAACTCCTTTTTACTTATGCAAATTTCTACAGCAGGCTTGAATTTCTCCCCAGAAAATGAGTTATTCTTTTCTACTATATGGCTAGGTTTAATTTTTTCAAATGTCTATGCTCTGTTTCCCTTTTAAATATAAGTTCTAGTTTCAAATAATCTCTTTGTTCACACATATAAATGTACTCTTTTAGAAACATCTGGGTCACCTCATGAATGCTTTGCTGCTTAGAAATTTATTCTGTTAGATACCCTAAACCATCTCTCTCAAGTTCAAAGTCCCAGAGATCTCTAGGGAAGGGACAAAATGCTGCCAGTCTCTTTGCTAGCACAGGAAGAGTGACCTTTATTACAATTCCCAGTAAGTTCCTCATTTCCATCCAAGATCACCTCAGCCTGTACTTCACTGTCCTTACTAGCAGCATTTTGGTCATAATCATGCAACAATTCTCTAGAAAGTTCCAAGCTTTCTATATCTTTCTGTCCTCTTCTGAGGCCTCCAAACTGTTCCAAACTCTGCTCATCACCCAGTTCCAAAAGCTGCTACCACATTTTCAGGTATCTTTATAGCAACACCACTTTCCTAGTATCAATTTTCTGTATTTGTTCACTTCACACTGCTATAAAGAACTGCCAAAAACTAGTAATTTATGAAGAAAAAAAGTTTAATTGACTCACAGTTCTATAAGCTTAACAGGAAGCATGACCGGGAAACTTACAATCATGGCAGGAAGCAAAGGGGAAGTAGGCACATTCACATGGTGGCAGAAGAGAGAAAGAGCAAAGGGGTAAGTGCTATACACTATTGAACCATCTTGTGAGAACTCATTCACTATCATGAGAATAGCAATTCACCCTCATGATCAAATCACCTCCCAGCAGGTCCCTCATCCAATTCAACATGAGATTTGGGTGGGGACACAAATCCAAACCATACAACTGGCACTATGTTGTAATCCCTCAACATTACCTATGTAAAACTTGATATTTTCTCAAATAACTGAGATAGCATGTAGACATTTTAGGAATATACCTTAAAATATCTTTATGAGCTTTACTTAAATGAGACACAAATGAGGGAAAATATATGAATACAAAATACATAGCAAGAATTTGAGTATTTTGTGGACTGGTTTATAAGAAGCATGCTATTTGTCTCAAATGTCTTGCAATTATTTTTAGTGACAGTTCAGATGTGCTTTTCTGCAATACAAAATTTTTTTCAAAATTTTGTTTGACAACTAACTTGAATCTTATGTTTGCTTGTCTTGATAAATTCATATCTTCCCTTTGTTTCATTTGTACTTCCAGCAAGACAATTCAGTACACCTATTACCATTATAAAATTGAAAGATGTTATTATCACATCAGTGTTATGAAGGTTGGCGTATGAAATGAAAGCAAGAGTACAACATCTTTACCCTCTTGATATGCTAGATGCAGAAATCATGCTATTTTCTAATTATGTAGATTGCGTTCTGTGAAAAGAGATGCTGAATAAGACCAGCAGCAATAAAGTGACATTAGTTATCTATGTTTAATATGCAGCAGAGGCTAATTTAGCAAATGAAAGTCACCAGAGAAACATAAATTCTCAATAATGAGGACTTTCTTAGGCATCTAGGTCAATTCCCAAAATTGCAGTGCTATTAGAGGAAAAACCCACAACCTGGTACATGCCACTTACAAAGGTTCATTTTTACCCAAAGGAATGTTTCCCTTTACCAAACATGCCTCTCTGCAAAAAAGCCAAAATAATTAATTAAGCCAAACTCAATGATCTGTGTTAATAGATTAAAGAGCTCTGTCAATGTCAAGTATCTCGGAAATTTAAGGACACATAATATATACTTAAAGGATTCATTACTTACTAGGATAAAAAATATTTTAGAGATAAATAACTTGCTCAGTCTGGTGACTTCTGTATTCTGTATGATTGCCTACTTTTCTAACACACTGACTGCTTCTCTCTCTCTCTCTCTCTCTCTCTCTCTCTCTCTCTCTCTCTCTCTCTCTGTCTCTTTCTCTCTCTCAGTTTTGGCAGGGCAGTACAGCTGAAGGGAGATTCCATGACTATTTTGACTGTTTCAGAACTATTGGAAAACTTTACCAGAACACTTTTCTTTTTCTAAGATACTTGTTGGGTTTGAAAATATATTTGTAAGGAAAAAGAAAGAAATAACTTCAATTCAGAAAAAAGAATTGTAACATTTAAATAGGGAAAATTAGAATTTAGATGGATAGGTAACTCATACATTATTTGAAATATTTGTTCATAAGTCACAGAAAAAATTAATGAAACAATAAATACAAGATTTTCTAAATATAAACATAGAATTATAACATGATGATTAGAAATAACAATACCTAATACTCCTAAAATACCAAAACTAATTGAAATTTTGCATTAACTGATAGTGAAAGAGAAGACAGAAAACATGCAGGACTGTCTATAATATGAACATCAATTTTATAAACAAAATGCTTTAAAAGTAATAAAAATGGAAAAGCAAGGTTTCCAAAGTACCATTACATATTTTAAAATTTAGACTCTTTAGCATATTTAAAAGGTAGCATGCAAGGTAAAACCCCTCCCACATCTTCCCAATCAAGAAATCATCTCCCTAGTACACCCGGTTTTAAGAGATAGCTTCTTATTTGGTGCATTTTCCACATATGATATTGCCGTTTTTGCAATTTGAAAATGTCATTTCCTTAATTAAAGCCCTGCTTTTCATATTATGTTGTACACTTTTATAAGAAGGGTAGGGACAGTGTCTGTTTTTTTTTTTTTTTAGCAGGAGTGGCCATGAGAAACAAAGCTCTCAAACACCGAATGGATAAGGGAGGGGTTTATTACAGCCGGGAGCTGGGCGATGATGAGTTGTCCAAACCCAGCTCCTCTAACCAAGGAAGGTTCTGTCTTTATATAGGCTTATACTCTGGATAATACACATGTAAGAATTTTAGGTTTACAGTCTTAGAAATCATGATTGAAAGGGTTTTGGATTTACAGCTTTAGGAATCACATGTGAAAAGGTTTTTAGGTTTACGGTTTTAGGAATCTTGTGAAAATGTTCTGGTCTCCAGATGGAGATTTGATCTCATTTTAAGTAAAAACGGTGTCTTCCGGAGACTTTCCCCAATACCAAGCCTGTCATCTACAGGAAGGGGATTCAGGGGGGGGCTAGTCTGCCAGCCTTTCCTTCTATTCAAATGTAGTGTGGAAGTCGAGGGGGAGATGACTCCACACGCCTGGGTCTCCTTCATTCTCAGAACACTGTCTTCCAACAGCCATTGCATAGTGCCTGGATGCATGACTTGATTTTCCTATATTTCATCATAGTTTATATGACCATCTGTCACCAATGTTTAAGAAAAAAAAAGGAAAACACAGTTTGTAAAGTATGCATATGACTGACCACAACTTAAAGAGTATCCCACAGACAAAGGCAATTGCAGATAGCAATTTTGGATAATGGAACAACGCTCTTGATATTGTAACATGAGATGTCCCTGAATTGCTTCAAACAACCCAAATGTTTTGGGTTTTTTTTGTTTGATTTGCTTCATTAATCCCTTCTCCTCACAAGTTTTCACGCATTTACAAGATAATGGAATCACCTTTTGATGCCAGTTTTACATTTGTGATTGTAAAACTCAATGATACCTGATTTTTAAATAATAAAGTTAGATGGAGAATATAGGATTAAGAATGAACATTGTTAAGAAAGCTAACTTTTCTTCATGTCATGTGATCTACAATTAATTGTCAACAAATGTCTTATTTGAAGGAATAATATGTAAATATTTAGGGCTTAGTCCTAAAATTCATATAGTTATTCTGTGGTTCTTAAAGACTTTCACATTACTAAGATTAGTCACAATCAACTATGAGACAGTTGTTTCTATCCTAGTTCTACAGGTGAGGGCATAGAGATGAGGGGAAGTTAAGGGTCGAACTTACTGAAGAAGTGATAACTTGAGACGAAATCTGATCTCTGGATGACAAGATCAATGCTATTACAATTCCATCAAAGCCACCTCCTTAACATAAGGCCTGATTTTGTTGGCAGTTGCTTCAACTTACAGAGTCCCTACCTGTCTCAGTAGTTATTGTATCTTCAAAGAGCTTAGCCTTCAGCTAAATTGTAGTACTCCTTAAACACACTTTGTAGTTGAGAGCTGTAGTGCTTCTCAGCAATCTCCAGCCCTGCCGCTGTCTCTAGCTTCAGGCAATGGATTATCCTGTACTTAAGTTTTAGTTCCCTGATTAATTATTGCTGCTTCAGAACATCTAGTCAATGGCAGAATCAATCAAAATTCTTTGACCTTTGTTTATTTCTCCAGGTAAAATTCTAGAGGGAAAAAGGTGTTCATAGTAATTTCTTTTTCCCTGTTGATCCATGAATGTTTTATGGGCAATCAAAATCATGCAGCCAGCTGTTATCTCCAGAAGGCACCCTACTCTTCCATATACCCAAAAAAACTGAAACTGCTTCTCTTTCACCGTTTAATTCTTATAGCACAACTCCAGTCATAGTTTCTTTTAATCAATCAACACATATTTATTCAGTATCTGCCATATACCTAGTACTGTTCTAAGAACTATTCTTATGTCAGTGAATCAGAAAAATAGTTAAATGGCTTCAAGGAACTTATACCTGAGGGAGAAGTTGTTTCAAGGGCTTGCAAGTGCTTTTATTATCAATATTTAATATGGTAATGTAGTAGAGAATGTCTGTGAATCTCTTACTGCTGGAAACATTCTCTCTGAAAAGATGATATTTGAGTATAAACCGAAAGAAGAAAAGTTAGTAGCTTTGTTGAAATCTGGAATAAGATGACTTCAAGCAAAAACAGCAAGCTCCATGTTACTGAGACAGAAATCTTTAATCTAATGTTAAGAATTGTATTTCATGAAAAACAAAAAGGAGAGAGGATAGTCAATGTGTGAGAAGTAGGCAGGAGTAAGATGGTGTAGGGTCTTGTAGGCCACGTGAACGATCATGATTTATCATGTGAAATGGGTATTGGAAAAGCTGATATTTTATAGTTTAAAGAAGAAAATAAAACCCTCGATACTGTATAAAATATAGACCACATAGGAGAAAGAACAAAGCAAGGCAGATTATTTAGGAGGCTATTGGTAGTCAGGAAATTATACAGGCTTGGAATAGGATGTTAGTGACAGAAATGTTGAGATTCGCTAAAGAATGAAATATATTTTGGAGACAAATCTGATAGGACTTACTGGATATAGGTGAGAGGAATCAAGGACCCTGAGTTTTGGACTGAGCAACAAAGTCAATGGAAGTGTCATTTACTGGGAAGCATATGGTTTGGGAGTGGACAGCACATTGTAAGGTAGATCTGAGTAGTTCTGTGAAGTCCTAGAAGTTTGAGATGCCTTCTAGGACTCAAACTTTATTCAGTACAGATGTCAAGTAATCTGTTATCTTTTACATATGTGGAGTTCAATGTGAGGTGTTATTTGAAGTCATAATTTTGAGTAATCAGCATAAAGGATGTATACAAAGATATTTAAACTGCATGAAATCATTTGGAAGAAAATTTAAAGAAAGCAGTATTAAAAAGATAAAAAGAAAAGAAAACAAAGGACCAAATCTTAGTCACTGAAAATTTAGAGGTTCAGCAGAAGATGGATCAGAAAAGAGAACTGAGCAAAAGTCACCAGTTGGATAGGAGTGAAACCAGCCAAATACAATATCTAGGAGGTCAAGCCTTTTTAAGTATGAAGGAGTGGTGTGATTTTTCCATTCTGCCATAATGATGATATAGATTATCTGAGCAAACCATCTACTGCAAAAATTCAAAAATATTGGCTAAAAGAAAAAAATCAATCAATAAACAAGTGAGAGACAATATATAAACAGCTAGGCAGAAATAAGATCACATAGGGCTTCTCAGGCCTTGTGAAGGATTATAATTTACCATGTGAAGTGGGAAGCAGGGGAACTATATAATCTGTGGATTTGATCCACAATCTGAAGCAACCTGCCCAGGATACCCCTTATCTACAATAAACAGCCCAGGAAGCTGGTCAGTTATAAATCAGACTTGTAGGGATCAGACTGCTATCTCTAGTAACCATCCTGGAAGCCAAGCAAAAGCTTCTGGAACAATTGACCCAAATGACCAGGACTTATTAACAGAAAACTTCCCTAGGCCCAACCAGAGGAAGCCAAAATATGCATTCCTATCCAGTCACATAGCATACCCTACTCAAGTTAACCTGCCTTTAGTTTTCCTATGCCAACAGTCCTCAGTCAAAGCATTCCTGAAGTCTTTCCTTTTTTCCAATAATAAATCTTTACCACTCTTCTGGCTACATTTGAGTCTCTGCCAAACTGCAAGAGACTCTTGCTGACTCCCCTGCTCTAGCAAGCTCTGAATAAATAGCTTTTTCTTGTTCTCATTTGAGTTTATTTTTACACAACAAACACTACCTTAAATGCATTGATGGGCTGGCCAGAAATAAGGAAAAAACAAAACACACTAAATGTGAAATCCAATGAGAAAAGCAGAACACCAAATGGGTTTTACAGCTGAAGAGAATTTGCCATACTTGATCTTGACCTTTATTTTTTGTGACATTGTAGGGTACAAGGAACATGAGACATGCTAAGGTAAGGCAAAGAAGTTCTAATAGGATAATCTTTTAATAAAGATGGCTCATCTTTATCATTAGTGTAGAAGTGAACAATAATTAAGCTCATATTTCAGGACACAGCAAAGAAAAATGCTGGTGTTGAATGTTGATAAGGCTCAGCTGAGAGGTTTTGAGGACTAGAGTGATCCTTGAAAACTATATATTGATGAGTGAGCTGACCAATCTCCACCCTCAACCATCACTTCCCATGCTAGCCTTGGTACCTGGATAACTTCATGTCATTGAGTCTACGTATATCTCATTATATTTAAACCACTGCACTTGAAGCATTTTTTTAACTATAGTACAATTTGCATCTTTATTAGTCAGCCTTCACCTCACTAGATCAGATATGACTCTTACCTCTGAGGCAATTGTTTCCAAAACATATCACATGAATAAACCTTCTGTGATTAAATAAGTTTCTGTGATTCTGGGATCAACACACCATTTTTTATATAAGTATTTATTTGTACACCTCTTACATGCCTGGATATAGTGTAAAATAATACTCTTCTATAGTCATCATGGCAGAGCATATATCAAACTTAATTTTCAGTCAATGATTTTGTAAAGACATCATTATAGAACTAGTACCTTCAGTAATACACTTTTAGAAGTGCATTCTTTCCTCTCTAGAATCTAAATTAACAGATATATTTTTTATTATTTGTCTCACTTTGTTTTCTGTTGCCATAACAGAATATCACAGACAAGGTAATTTATTTTTGCAAAAGTTCATTTAGCTCATAGTTCTGGGGACTGGGAAGTCCAAGACCATGGTGTTGGCATCTTGTGAAAGCCTTTGTGCTGTGGCATAACATGGTGTGGGGGATTACATGGCATGCAGGCAAGAGAAAGGGAGCCAGATATAGGTGGCTTATGTAAAAAACTCACTCCTGTAACAGTGACATTAATCCATTAATTCATTCTTGAAGGCAGAGCTGACATTAATCCATTCATAAGAGTAGAACTGACATTAATCCATTCATAAGAGCAGAGGGATTATGTTGCCAACACATTAACTTTTGGGGGACACATTCAAACCATAGCACTATTAAATTATCTTCCTCTGCTTTGTTTTGTTCTTTGTTGAACCCTATTTCTTCCTCTTGTTCCTTGTCCTTGATTTCCCATCGCTTTCTAATGAAGTAACCCACAAACTCCCAAGTCTGATATGCCAATAAACAATAGTATGATTGGAAAACAAAATTATTTCATTTTTTTGTTTCAGCCACAACGCATTCTTTCCAGTTTTAGAACATACCACTTCTAGTAAAACTGTGACATTACTATTTCTCCTGCCAGGAATATTCTTCATGAGATGCCCCATAGCTCACATTTTCCTATACCACCTTTTTGAAGAAGCGGAGAGGCAACAAATTGAGTATATAATTCTCTGCTCATCCTTTTTCTATCATATTCTTACCCAGCTGATTTTCTTCATAAGGCTTAGCATGACATAATGAATATAAATGTACTGGTTTATTTCCCTATTATACTTTTCCCCAAACAACTAGGAAAGCAGGTGTGTTTTCTTGTCTGCTCATATTAGATTCTGGCAGCCAGAACAATGCCTACCATAGAGTAGATGTTCAACTACTATGGAATGATTAAATAACTCAAGGCAAATATGAAATCTTATATGTGGAATTTTGTGGATGAGGTGTCCTAGATATAGCACTATTTATGGCTTATTTGTTCTTGCAAAAACTACACAGTTGCTGTCAGATTCTATATATGGAGAAATTTAGGATATATATATATATATATACACACACACACACACACTCATATAAGTACACACATATATATATATACACATACTACATATATTTATCATTAATTTGTTAATTTTAAAGGATATCTTTTATGCTGAATGCTAAATGAATTTTAGTACCACAGTTAACTAATTTTAAGAATTAAATGCTGGTAGAATATGGCAGACATTAATCATGTTTAATGACCTAGGTTATCAATACATAGGGAAAAACGTATATTCAGGATATAAGTTCAACTATCTCGTAATAACGTTGTCAGAGATTTCTCCTCATGTTTAAGCCAGTGTTCTTCAGTCTCCAGCTGGAAGAGAGAATTTCTGCTGAGTCTCTTTAGGAGGCCCATTAGCCCATCTGTGTGTGCTGGAATAAATAAAAATCTGTGGATGGCAACCAAACCAAACCTGACATTTCTGCAGGAGGAGGCAAGGGAGCCCTTGTCCCTGATTTGTGCTGCCAAAAGAGATGAATGAACAAAGTCAGAACAAGAATGCAGGCACCAAACTGCTTGCAAAGCTTGCTAAGAGATGCTCCTTGTGAAATATCTATGTTAGGGAATAAAGTTAGAAGACTTCAATGAGGTCTACATGTTCAAGGATAAGAAAATATCATTTATTCTTTCACGAAAGTGTCTTTACCAACTGCTGTGGGTACAGGGGTGAGGAAGACTAACAAAGCCACTGCTGAAATGGAATTGATAATCTAAAGAACAGGGCTGGACAGATTATTAAGCAAATTTATATTGTGTCTATTAATAAGTAAATAGGAACAAAATAGAGTGATGGAATAAACAGTGAATGCAGAAAGTGAGCTGCTGAGAATTAAAATAGGGGAAAGTCTTTTCACAGGAGGAGACAGACATTCACAGGACTCATAAGGCACAAAAGAACATTTTAATCTAGAGACAGGAAACAGTGCGTACAGAGGTCCGAATGCAAGAACCAGATCAGCATGTTCTGTAAAGTGGAGATGAGAACATGGTACTTGAGAAAAAGAACATTATGTGATAACATTAGACAGCAGCCAGAAGGCAGATCATGCAGGAAGCATGGTGCTTAGATTTTATTCTGAGACTGATAAAACATGTTTGGAACACAAAAAGCAGGGACGCTACTGCAGTTCATTAAGAAGCTATTAGAGAAGACCAAGTAATAGAGGTAGCTTGAGCCAGGGCATGGAGAGTGAGGAGGCAAAAAAGTAGACTTTTTAGGAAGTGTTTCAGAGGTGGTGTTGGTGAGGTGACCCAGGGTCCCTGTATTTTCAGGTACACACTGATAAACATACCCACTTGTAGTTGTTGAGCCCTGAGATTTTGTAGTTTCAAAAGTTCCAGGAAGAAGAACAGTCCAGGGGGAAAAAACAAAACAAAACAAAACAAAAAAAAACTGTTGGGCCCATAGATTTCAGAGTTGGAGATAAACTATGGTGAACTCAGCATTACCACAGTAACACCCCCACCCCAAGACAAGCTTATTCATTGTTTTCTATATATGCAACATATGAAGAAGCATGACTGGCGACTGTGTCTCTGCTGCTTTTACTCCACCTCTAAATACAAGGACTCAGTAAATGGTCCAATGAAAGCTCTGTTTACACCTTTGGTCAGGAAGGCACTGCTTTAGGAGCTAACCTGGGTATCCTCCTTACTTGTCACAAATAGTAAAATCTCCTTGTTAAATCTTCCTTGGTTGTGATTATTGGATCAGTAGACTGTCACTCACCAAGGGATAGAACCCACCCATTGTGTGGGTAACAGTGAAAGTTAAAGTTGAATATTTAGGTAATTGGTACATGAAATATGGAAATTAAACATGATTCCTATATTTTTGGCCTGAACAACTTTGCTAAGGATAAGAGCAGGATGGGGTGGACATCAAGACGTCTGCTTTGACCACTCTAAATTTGACAAATTAGATGTCCAAGTGCGGAGGTCGAGTAGATGGCTATGTACACATCTGCAAATCTGCTGGGAAACGAGCTACAATTGCAATTCAAGATTCATTCTGTAAAGATGAGATCTGTAGGTAAAGAATTAGAGAACATTCTGAGGTAGAACATACAGAGATAGAAAAGGAACAGAAAGAAGAAAAGTGAAGGAAAGAAGAGAGTAGAGGAGAGATGCTGAGAATAAAGTTTTAGGTCACTTCAATATTTAGAATTCAGACCTAAAAAGATGGACCAGTAAAGAAGATGGAGCCCTCTAATTGTGTATACCAGCAGAAAATTAATTCTTTGTTTTATTCTGCCTTTCAAGGTAGGAAATATTGGAGACGGAAAGAGTCCAGAATGTACTCTCTAATTGACCAAGTGGGAGAGGAAGAGACTAATTATAAGAGCAAAATCCTCAAGCAGAAAAGATGCAATAAGAACCGTGGTGAAAGTGGAGGAATTAACCACTGTTAAAATCGGAGACGCATCATCCTTTACGGTAAGAAGGCAGGCAGGCAGATAGGCACACCACAATTTCATGGATAGTTCTGGTAGGGAGAAGTCCAAAAGTTTTCATTGAATTGCTTGTCTTTTCTCTGTGAAGTATGTGGCAGGTTATCAGTTGAAAATATAGGCAAAGGTTAGGGAGAAAGAAGTGGTTTGCATTTATAAGAGCCTGCAAGTGGATCAGAAGACAGCAAAACATTTAGGAAAAAAACAAAATGGCAAGGTTGAGTAGGGTCATCAGGCAATGATAAAGGCGCACATGCCATATTCTGTCAAAATGATAAGTGTACTGTTCACATGCAATAGGGTGACACTATGTGTAGATGACTCCAGAGGACTGAGGCTCTGCCATTCTACAGGGAAACCTTCAGATGAGTTCAGGTATCACTAAAACTCAGATTCGCTCTTCACTCATCCTGAGGCCAAGAAGTGGGTCCTCCTCTCCATAGCAGAAAATTTAAAAAAAATAAAGCCCAGGTGAGACATAATTACAGTATTTAGTAAAGACATAGTACAGCCTTGAAAACAAAGAAACAGAAACTAAACTGCTTTGGGATTTATCTTACTTAAGGAAGGAAAGTCAGGAAAAGACATGGAGGAAATATAAATGCATATTACTAAGAGTAAAAAGGCAATCTGAAAAAGTTACATGGTATGTGATTAGGAAAATATGACATTCTGGAAAAAGCAAAACTATGGAGATAGTAAAAAGATTAGTGGAAGTCCAAGGGTTAAGGGTAGGGAGAAATATGAATAGGCAGACCACTGAGGATTTTTAGGGCAGTGAAACTATTCTGTATGATACTATAATAATGGATACAAGTCAGTATTTATTCATCCAGACCCATAGAACGCACAACACATTGAGAGGGAACCCTGATGTAAACTATGGACTTTGGGAGATAATGATGTGCCAGTGTAGGCTCATGTAGCAAATGTGCCTTCTGGGGGATGTTGGTTATAAAGGATGTTATTGGTGTTGTTTGGCTCTGTGTTCCCACCCAAATCTCCCCTTGAATTGTAATAATCCTCACATGTCAAGAGAGAGACCAGGTGGAGATAACTGAATTATGGAGACAGTTTCACCCATGCTGTTCATGTGATAGTAAGTTCTCACCAGATCTGATGCGTGTATAAGGGGCTTGCCCCTTCAGAGGTGCCTTCCACCATGATTGTAAGTTTCCTGAAACCTCCAAGCCATGTGGAACTGCGAATCAATTAAACCTCTTTTCTTTATAAATTAGCCAGCCTCTGGTATTCTTCGTAGTAGGATGAGAATAGATGAATACAGTTATGCATGTGTGGAGAAATAAGGGCATGAGGAAAATCTCTGTACCTTCCTCTTAATTTTGCTGTGAATCTAAAACTACTCAAAAAATTAGTCTTCATTTTTTTTTAAAGCTCAGTGTTGGAGGGCAAAGTCTACAAAGACTACAAGCAAAATATATTTCCTAAATATGATGTTATATTTCAATTGGGAATTTCAAGTATTTTTCAGTTCAGAGTAATACAGTGCAGGGGTCTTCAACCCCAGGGCTGTGGACTGGTACCAGCCTGTGGCCTGTTAGGAAATGAGTAGCACAGTAGTAGGTGAGTGGTGGACAAGTGAGCATTATGGCCCAAGCGCTGCCTTTAGATCAGTGGTGGCATTAGAGTCTCATAGGAGCACAAGCCCTGTTGTGAACTGTGAGGGATCTAGGTTGCACTCTTTTACGAGAATCTAATGCCTGAGGTGAAACAGTTTCATTTTGAAATTATCCCCCCAGCCCCTGACCCCAACAAAATTATCTTCCTAGAAACCAGTCCCTGGTACCAAAAAGGTTAGGGACTGCTGATATAGTGAGATTAAAAATAACACCAACACTAAGATATTTTAAATTACATTTAAATGGTCAAACCTGCTGACTAATGAAACTCAAATAACATTTTAGCATGAAGATTTGCTAGAAAAAATTGATAAAACTTACTAAAATATTTTTTCATTTGAGACGTTATCTTAAAAAATAGTGGTTATTGTTTATCACATGGCTACAATCAATAGGCCAAATATGGATGCTGATGGGACTACCTTGAGGTGAAGAAAAGGCCCAAACTTTTATATATTTTCTGAGATTGTTAAATTGATAACTGGGGCAAGGAAAGAGAATAAACCCTTCTGATTTCCAGCCAGATCTCAAAGTTGAAAAGAGGTGATATCAGGTGTGCCCAAACTGAAAGACAAGGAGTGGACAATCCCGTATTCACATGCTACAATTTCCTATTTGAGTTTAGGTCTTCAAAAATCCCGTTTTAAGAATTTCTGAACATCGTACCCATTCTAGGGCAGAACATTGTCCTTGGTATTGATATATATTCAAAGCACCACTAACCTCCCCCTCTCTCTCACATCTCAAGTGTGATACCAGAAAGGTTTGTGTACAAAGTTGTCCCACTGCCTATGACCTAGAATACACTTTTGAAAACTAATTTGCCTTAAAGTTCTAAAGAGTCTGACTTCAAGTGTATGCTATTCAGACATTAACTATAATAGTTCATGTCAAACTTGATGCAGCAATATAGGCAGATGACACCAAAGGCCAAATAATCATAATGTTAACCTTGTTGTCACTGTCTTTAAACAAATGAGGAAGAAAAACGCAAAAAATAAAATCAATTGAGGTCAATGCAATTGGCATAGATGTTCTTGGATCATCTGACTGCAATATCTGTAAAATTTAATATGGCCAATATTTGAATCAAGCATTTATATTTAGCATGTAATATCACGAAAGGTCCTGGGATAGGCTTGGATCAAGAATATGTGTTTCAAAAAGGAGTAACTTTATTTGGAGAGACAGAACTGTTACATAAACGAGTTATTGAAGAAAATGAAATAATCCTGCAGGAGAAGGATTTGGATAGTGGGCTGCTCATTTAACATAAATTTGCAATGTAATGCTTCAGGCACTAGGCAAATTGTGTCTCATATGTGAATGTATAACAGAGATATTATGTAAAGGATAAGAGAGATTATATTTTTCAGAAGAACATTACTGTGTGCATTTTTCAAAGATATATTTTTTAAAAGTCTTGTTAAATTCGAGACGGTCCGAATAAGAAAAATAAAAATGACATAAAGGCTAGGAAACCCAACATATAAGTAAAGCTAACACAACTGTATTTGTACCTCCCAAGATAGACACTAATGGGGTTAAAGAATTGTCTGTAGCACTCAAAGGGACAGACTATTACTGGTGTATAGGATTGCTTGTGATTTCTGCACATTGATTTTGTATCCTGAGATTTTGCTGAAGTTGCTTATCAGTTTCAGGAGATTTTGGGCTGAGACAATGGGGTCTTATAAATACACAATCATGTCATCTACAAATAGAGACAATTTGACTTCCTCCTTTCCTATTTGAATACCCTTTATTTCTTTTTCTTGCCTGATTGCTCCGGCTAGAACTTCCAATACCATATTGAATAGGAGTGGTGAGAGAGGGCATCCTTGTCTACTGCCAGATTTCAAAGGGAATGTTTCCATTTTTTGCCCATTCAATATGATACTGGCTGTTGGTTAACAGACTTAAAGAGAGCCAAATCAAGAACGAACTGCCATTCACAATTGCTACAAAGAGAATAAAATACCTAGGAATACAACTAACAAGGAACATAAAGGACCTCTTCAAGGAGAACTATGAACCACTGTTCAATGAAGTAAGAGAGGACAGAAACAGATGGAGAAACATTCCATGTTCATGTTTAGGAAGAATCAATATCATGAAAATGGCCATACTGCCCAAAGTAATTTATAGATTCAATGCTATCCCCATCAAGCTACCAATGATCTTCTTCACAGAACTGGAAAAAACCACCTTAAACTTCATATGGAACCAAAAGAGAGCCTGCATAACCAAGTCAATTCTAAGTAAAAAGAACACAGTGGGAGGAATCACACTACCGGATTTCAAACTATACTACAAGGCTACAGTAATCAAAACAGCATGGTACTGGTACCAAAACAGAGATATAGACCAATGGAACAGAACAGAGGCATCAGAGGCAACACAAGATATATACAACCATACAATCTTTGATAAACCTGACAAAAACAAGCAATGGGGAGATGATTCCCTGTTTAATAAATGGTGTTGGGAAAACTGGCTAGCCATGTGCAGAAAACAGAAACTGGACCCCTTCCTGACAAAACTCTATTCATTCTGAGATTTTGATTTTTGCATTGATAATTACTGGAAACTGATGAGAATTTTTGTTTGTTTTGCTTCACACACCTTTGTAAGACTCTGTTAAGTTGAAAGTCCTTGCAGAAAACTTTGTAGGAAACAGACATCCTAACAGGCAACAACATCAACTTTGCCTAATCATTGTTAATGAGATTTCATTTATATCAATATGATAATGTTTTGGATAAGCATGTGTGTTTGCATATACACATACATATGTAGCATTTCATAGATAGGTAGATAGATAGATCGATGGTATACCTAGGCACACATATATATCTACACACATCTATGTCTGCATATCTATGTGTGTCTGTGTATATATATCTTTGTATCTGGTTTCATTTTTAAAATATTGGTATTATGTTTATAACATTTAGTATTTCCAATAAATATTTTCCAAATACAATAATTTGCAAAAACATTTTAGAAACTTGATAATGTTACATAACAGATTTGTTTGTTGTTTTTCATGTCATCTTATTTTATGCCGATATTGATGCCTTGCTTTTTTTTCTATTTTATCATTTGTTTTATGGGGTATGTTTTGATTGCTGTTATTCTGTAATTGAGGTGATTTAAATACTATCTGAAGTGCTACTTGTAGTTGTATTTAAGTATCTCACATTTTAAAACTGTATTCCTGTTATTAGTATTTCACAATTATAATTATATTTTCTCTTGAGTTTCCTAACAATAAGACAGGAGTTGGGTATCTTAGTTCATTCAGGCTATGACAACAAAATATCATGGCCTAGGTGGCTTATAAATAGCAGGAACTAATTTCTCATAGTTCTGGAAAGTAGAAGTTTCCTATCGCGGTGCCAGAAGATATGGTGTCTGGTGAGGAACCATTGACTGGCTCATAGATGGCTCCTTCTCGATATGTGCTCACCGGAGGGAAGAGATGAGCTAACTCTCTGGGGCCTCTATAATAAGGGCACTAATTGCATTCATGAGGATTCCACCCTTATGACCTCATTATGTCCCAAAGCCCCTGCCTCCTAATATCATTACCTTGAGGGGTAGCCTTTCGACACAAAACTTTCAGCGAACAAACACATTTAGAATATAGCCCTTCCCTTTCACTTCCTTTTTCAAGTTCTACTAACACAGACTGGTGTTTTGAACTCAGACTAATAATATTAATTATTATTTCTATATATTTTTATCAATAATAAGTTTGGGACAATTGTAGTTGCTTTTATAACCAGATGCATGAACTCTAAGATTTATGTTGAACTATTTTCGATGCTCAGGGGGATTCTTACCATTTTACTTTTCCATTCTTGTTTTTAATTTGTGTATTTATCTTGCAATTGAAGCATAGCTTCAATTACTTTTAAAGAATGATTTGTTGTTATTTGCTTGAGCTTTTGAATAGCACAGCATGTTTTCCTGTTGTCTATGTATGTGATTTTCATTTTTCATAGTTAGCCTGGATTTTAAATGGTGGGAGATTTCTTAGGTGAAAAGGGTAGGTAGACAATCTATGCATAGGAACAAAATCTATAAAGGTTAAGAGGTAGAAAAGAAGTTTGGTATTGTGGAAAATCGCAAGGAGCTGGGTTGAGTTGCACTAGAGCACTCAGAAAGGCATGGTATCAAATGGAAATGGGAAGTTGTTTGTGGGGGTCTTTTGCTCATGGTGACAGGATTTGAATTTCAGCCTTTTAATTTCCTTTCCTTTTAATTGCTGAGGGTGTTTTTTTTGGTAGTGCTTTAATAAAAATATATGTATATAGTAGCAAGGAATGTCTGATAAAAGGATATGTATGCATGTATTGAGTATATACACTCAAAATATTTTTAACAAAAATGATATTAAGTTTTAAAAACAGGCCGGGCGTGATGGCTCAAGCCTGTAATCCCAACACTTTGGGAGGCTGAGGCGGGTGGATCACGAGGTCAAGAGATCGAGATCATCCTGGTCAACACGGTGAAACCCCGTCTCTACTAAAAATACAAAAAAAAAAAAAATTAGCTGGGCATGGTGGTGTGTGCTGTAATCCCAGCTACTCAGGAGGCTGAGGCAGGAGAATTGCCTGAGCCCGGGAGGCAGAGGTTGCGGTGAGCCGAGATCGCGAGCGAAACTCCGTCTCAAAAAACAAAACAAAACAAAAAACAATAGTGGTACCAAATTTTAAAAACTATAGTTGGTTTAGTTCACTTTCACACTGTGATAAAGAGCTACCTGAGACTGGGTAATTTATAAAGAAAAAAGGTTAAGTGACTCTCAGTTCAGCATGGGCAGAGAGGCCTCAGGAAATGTATAGTCAAGGTGAAAGGCAAAGTAGAAGCAAGCACCTTCTTCACAAGTTAGCGAGGGAGAGAGAGAGAGAGAGAGAGAGAGAGAGAGAGAGAGAGAGAGAGAGAGAGAGAGAGAGGGAGAGAACACGTACAGGGGAAACTGCCACTTTTAAATCATGAGATCTCATGAGAACTTCCCCACTATCAGGAGAATAGCATGAGGGAAACTGTCCCCCATGATCCAGTCACCTCCCACCGGGTCCCTCCCTTGACACATGGGTATTACAATTCAAGATGAGATTTGGGAGGGGACACAGAGCCAAACCACATCATTAATGATGGCAAATTTTGCAAAGTTGTTGATGATGGAATTCAGGAACAGGCACCAGGACGAAGCCTGTGTGTACAGAACACACTCTACGGAGGACGAAGTCTTTGGGAAGAAGACTAGAGGCCGGGAGACACTGGGAAGCCTTGAGAGAAGGAAAGTTACCGACTTGACCCATTTCATTAGCAGGAACTGGCTTACATCTGGGTCGGCCCCGTGGCAGCATTTCAAGGAGAGTTAAGTATGTAACCATTAAAAATAACACGAAAGGTGGCCTTGAAGGCCCCTGTGGCACCTCCAGAAGCCTGTTCCTCCCAGCAGCTGTCACCCAAGCTAAAGTGCATTTTACTCCCCTCTTTGCAGGGTGACCTTGTGGAGGTCACCTCCAGAGGAGTTTCCGGAAGCCCGGTGGAGAGCATTGTAATGGAAGTGAGCAGCAGCAATGAATTATATAAACAATCTGAGGGAAGACAGGTAAAGGCGACATCAGGCACAAATCAGCTTGGACAGCCAGTGGGGATTTGCTGGGCGCTAGCACCTGCTGAGGCCCACGGCGGAGTGTGGCTTCAGCCTTTCAGTGGCTTCTGCGGCTGTATTTAGTTACCTGCAATCCTTCTGCCTGGTACCTGCAGGAGTCTCACTGCAAGAAGCTTATTCTGCCCCTCTGAGCTCCCACGTGGCTGTACTTTGTCTTGCCCACCTGCTCTGGTGACAAGCAGACTACATCTCTGGTCACCGGCTTTCAGATGAGGATAGTACAGGTCTTTTTCCTTAGAACGAAGCTGAGCATGATTCCCCTACTCTGCTGCTGGAGGCACAAATTGGTCTAAAGCTTTTGAAAACATAGAAGAGGCTGTATTAGTCAGCTAGGGTTACCCTGAGAAAATACCATGGACTAGGTGGCTTAAACAAAGTACATTTATTTATTTTTTTTTAATTCCGGAGGTTACAAGTAAAAGATGAAGACGTTAGCAGCACCGGTTTCTTCTGAGGCCTCTCTCCTTGGCCGGCAGGTGCGCCCCGATCGTCTCTGTGTGTATGTGTGTCGTAACTTCCCCTTCTTACAAGGATACCAGCCGTGTTGGGTTAGGGTCCCACTCTCACGACCTTGTTTTACTTTAATTGTATGCTTAAAGGCCTTATCATCAAACACAGTCACATTTTGAGGGACTAGGGGTTAGGGCTTTTAGCATATGAACTTTGGAGAGGACACAATCTGGCCCATCACAGTAGCTCCTTAAAGCTTTGAAGATACTAATTCTTTTTGTCCAAGCAAGCTTACTTCTGAGAATTTATTGTATTGAAAAACCTAAAATTTAGAAGAACTTCGGGCACAAAGATATTAATGAAGGGGTTGTTTATGTATTTAGTGGAGGGTTCACTAGCATTTTGGTTGGCTGCCCTTATCAAGAAAATAGTCAGTGTCAGGGGTTCCCTTCTTTGGAAGAGGAAGATGAGGAGACAAGTTGGATTAAGTAAAGGAGGGAAAATGTGAGGCAGAGATCAGCACTGAAAAACAAAATGGGGTTTTAGTAGCTCCCTGAGTGTAAATTTTGAGCGAACAGAGAACATTCTAGCTACGTCATTTTCCTGAAGTCATGCTGTGCAATGTCCACTATAAACCTGCTGCTAGACTCCTAAAGGAAATCTTCAGTGAAGATCCATGTTTTCGTTGGGAGTTCGGTCAGTGGATTGTTGAATCCTTGAGGTGTGACCATGGCTGAAACATCATCAGGTAACTCAGCTTCTAAAGTTTATGCTTGCAGTTTAGAAAGATGAAAGCCAACATAAGTGCCCAATTTATAACACCATTAGGAAAAATAGTGCACTATAGTACATGCGCTTCAAACGCTGACTTGAAAAGCATTTAAAATTTAGTTCTCGCAGGAGGTTAACAGATGAGGAAAGAGATCGGGTTTGTAGGAATTGCCACCTTTGTAGTTCAGTGTCTCATATGCTTTCAGGATGAGGTGAGATGCCATAAATATTATTTAATAAAAATATTAATGTTAAAAAAGAATCTAACATGACCAGAATGATTTTATTAAACTAATATGTGTAATAGAAAAATACTTGGGAAATTATTACTACGTTGAAAAATAATATGCACAAAACTTAGAAGAAAATACATCCAACCACCAACAGTTACTTCCTTTCAATAATGAGATGCTCATTTCTTTCGCTCCTGTTGTTTTACACGTGTGTTGGATTTTTCAATGCTTTATTTTGCTCTTCAACAACAAAAATTGTATTAAGTGCCAACGACAGACAATTCTGAATCTGAGTTCAAACAATACATTACCTGTTTAATTTAATTCAATTAACTTTCATTACTGATAAGCGCTGTTTGAGCTAGAGCTCAGAGATAAGACGTGCTCTGATGCTGCAGGGAAAATCAGGCATGAAACATTGAAGTGAAGTGCGAGGCTGCTCGGAGAAAACACGTTAAACAGCGAGAAGAACACTGTGCTGCACACGTTGAGCTAGTAATTCAGACAAACGGAAAGTCGTGGACCGGATAACAGGGGCAGGTGACCTGGAACATTAAGATACAAGAGGGCTTAGGTGCAGGAAAATATATGAGAGGACGTTCCAAGCAAAAACGTAGGCAAAGGTCTGAAATAATGTGTTATACCCTTTAAAATGGGTGGCAGGCTGGCCAGTGAGTGGCTTGATGGTGAGGACCGGACCCAGTGGCCACACTGAGATCTTGTACTTTCTTGGGAAGCAGATGAGACAACTGTAGAGTTTTTAAGATGTCGGTGCCTGCCTATATTTTGGAAAGACTATAACTTGAGTGGAGAGAGAGAGAAAAATAAATAGACACACAAAGTGGTTAGACTTCTTCTCCCCACATTAAACAAGAACAAATATACACATACCTTACTGAAACGTGTCCAGGTAGGAAATCTGAGTATTTGGAGTGATTCCGTCTGTATCTTTGTCTCTGTGTCTGCTTCTGTCTCTGTCTGTCCTCTCTCTGGGAGCATGTTGCTGATATTTTTGGTAAATAAATTTATAAATGCTGGGTTTTAGTGGGGAAGCCAAGTAGCTAATCGTATCAAGTGTGCAGACCAAGTGAAGAGGTGGTGGCATTTTCTTAACCTCTAGAAATTAATTAGTCTTCAAAGAGGTGAGGTCCTCATTTCGGCAATCTGCCTAACACCATTGGTGTTTACCTTGCAGAATTCCGAAAGAGGCATTTTCCAAACACCCAGGAGAACACCGAGCTCGCTGCTGTGGAGAGCCACGTCATTTTCGGCCACACATGGCAATTTTGCACTTAGTCACTTCCTTCATTCACCTTTCTTTGCCCCAACAGACTTTGTCCATCTCCAGAAATTAAGCTCACTCTGAAAGGACTGATGTTTCTCCACAGGCAGAGGTGCCTGGAAACCGGGTCCCGAGTTGGAAGGAAGCTCTGAGAACCTTCTCCCCAGACATCCCGAGCAAAGGCCTGCTGCCTACAGGGAGGGGACACTGGGAAGGACCTGTGTCCCTTTGAACAAATCAGCTTTTATGTATTTGTTGAAAAATAAGAGACTAATTTATAGAGAGTAGTTGGGTAATGCCTGTTGGGTTCCAGAAAAGTTGCTGGGTTTAAGAAAAAAGCAAAACCATCCTATATTTACTGTTTGGATGGAAATTTAAAAAGCCTTCAGAAGGAAGAACCCATAGGTAAAGACAATACAGAGACACCAAAAGCCCCCGAACCTGCCGGCCCAGACGGGATCATAAGCCCTCCCGGAAGCTTTCTCTAGCCTCTTCAAGAACATGAACGGTCTTCTTTTGTAGCATTTATTGTATGGTATGGCAACTTATTCAGTAACACATTTGTCTGCCTAAGAAATTATGAACTTAAAGAATGAATCTTGTCTCTTAGCAAAGAGGCTGAACTATCTGCCATGTATTAGTTTTGTTTAATAAATAAATGAAGACAACCAAAGAATGTTTATGGCTTGATCGTATTTTGGCGTTGTGAATTTGGAAATCCTCAGAACACTCCTGAATTCCACTCTTCTTATCTGTACAGCAGGGAGAACAGCAGTACCTTCCAGTATTGTTATTTTGAATATTGCGAATTGTTCTTTTCAAGAGTATTTTCTAAATGGTGCTTGTCATCATGCAAACACATTTTTAATGTTTCTCTGTCTCAGCTTGGTCTTTATAAAAATGCTCCCAGAGCCTATTTTCATTTTAAGTGCAGACAATACTCGTGAGAACATGTCAATAGGACTGAAGGTCATTTTCTACCCTTGGAAATATTAATAATATATTCCCCATGAAGAAGCATTTTCTTAGATAAAGTGGTAAGTGGTGTTGGAAAACAGAAAGATCAAGAAAATGTCAGGACCAACCAGCAATTATGGTGCCTCTGACCCGTGTCAGTAGACAAACCCTGAGGTCTGCCAATCTAAAAGCCGAGAGCTCTGTCCCTGCATTTAAAGACCTGTGCTCTTTGAAAACAATGGATGCATTAAAAAAGCAAAACTGTCAAAAAACCGTTCTGGAAATGGCTAGAGTGGCATAGAATTCTCGTGCTCTCACATTCTTGGCCAACAGGGTAAACAATTTAGAACCTCTAACCTCTCTGAAAGGGCTCATGATAAAGTGGTCTTCCTATTTGTACAGAAGTCACAATTCAAATAGCTTAGGACAGATGTGTACCTTTCAATAATATAAGTAATCATGTCAGAAAGAGGAATCTCAAAAATGTGTCTGAGTTAAATTTGGTGACAGAGTTCTCAATGTGAGAGGTATGTTTTATTTGCTGAATGTTGAAAATACAGCCTTGAACTAGATAATGAAAGGGTTTTATTTAGAACAGCTCAGAGTTTTGGTATCACACATTTGTCGAGGAAAATGTACTTGAAAATTATCCCTATGTTTACCTCAAACTATATATTAGATTTAAAAACAGTCATTACTAAAAGGTTTTAGATATATAGAATTTTCCATTATGAAATTTCCAAATATAAAACATTTATATTGCATTTCTAATTAGCATCTCAGAGCACTATTTGGCCAATCTAAAAAGACAATCTCTGCCCACAGAGACTCCACGGATAGGGCTTTGGATGCTGGAAGAATAAGAGAATCCCAGTATTAGAAATAAAGCACAGAAAATGTACTGTCTCCTGAGCCCCAGATCTAGTGTCTAGGATTGGGTGTGAGTCTCAGATCTAAATTGCCATGACAACCTGGTTTCTTATGCATTATCTTGAAGTAACTGGAATTCAAACTTAATGGGATTTATAGGTTGAAACTCTCACCTCATATTCACCCAGAAATATATTGCTAGGTAGTGTGGAAAGAGCTTTGCTGTTTAATATGGAATACCTACGGAGTCTAAGGCTCTCGACTAAATGTACGTGTGGCAGCCACTGTCCTGAAGAAGGCTGTGTTTCAAACATAGGGAATCTGAAAATAAACTCTCCATTTTGGCCTCCTTGAATTGCCATCAGCTGCAGTTGGTGTGGGGCATGCATGTCTTCAGACACCTGGCAATGGGACCATTTACTAATATGTCCAACCACCTTACAAACATCATCTCTACCTCTCACAGCAACCTCACAAGTGCTTACATTGGTGAAACTGAGTCTTCAATCGAATCTCTTCCTCAGTACACACAGGATAAAGCCAGTTTTTGTTTTTCACTACGTCCTGCATTGTATTACCTTGTCTATGCAACAGATCTTCCACCTGTGAGGATCTGAAAAGGGCCTCTGGGTTTGTTGGACATCGGGGTCCCCCAGTAGCCTCACATTCAGTAGGACGTTTGAGCTCTGTACACAGCTGCAGGAATTCCCTGCTGTTACCGGGCTCTCTTCCTCTGATTTCCTGAGAACTACTGAGGTTTTGCGAGTCTGAAGTCTTCCCCTTCCACAGATTCGTTTTGTTGGGTTTCCTTCTGCACATAAGCTCCAGGTTTCACTCATGCCTCCCTCCTGCTTGTCTCTAATTGCTGTGGTCCTTTCCAGGGTCCCCAAGGATGTCTGGCAGGAAGGAAAGATGTGTTTTCTCATTACCCCATCTCAAGCAGGGACACAAGTCACCCCCTCGTTCTGCATGACAAAACTGAGGCACTCTAATGGTTAACAAACTCTTTAGTAAAAGAATTAAAAACAACCCCCACCCTGAACTTAATATCTGTTGACCATTAAAAACAAAACCCAAAAAACCGTATTAACTGTTGACCACACTCTTTCTCTGGGGGTTCCCCAGTGGCTACTTCCGCTTTGACCCTTTACCCCATTGCTTGGATTTCTTCCCCCTCAGACAGTGCCCTCTTCTCCTGGTTTTACTCATTCCCTAGTCCCAGATCCCTCACCCCCCACCTTTGCATCTACCAGGGGAAGAAAGAAAAAAAATTATTTAAGACCAAAATAAAATCTCTGCTGTGATGTATCCTCCCCACCCCAAGGAAAACCTGCTCTGTAAATGAATTGCACAGTGTGTGCTCACGCGCTCTCTCTCTCTCTCTCTCTCTCTCTCTCTCTCTCAGTTCATTTACCTTCCTTGTATACTTGGTTTGGTTACTTAAGATCTTTACATAACCTAAAGGCCATGGAAGTATTTTCATAAATGAGACATGCTCCCACTAATACAAATTATGTTGTCACCTTCAAAAGCAGACAGTGAAGTTTAAAAAATAGTTAGTTATAACATAATATCTCCCAGTTCTGTAACATATATATCTACCTGTGAAAACTGTATTCACGTATGACAGTACGTGCTTAAGGTAACCACCATCAGCTTCAGGGAAGGTCCTGGAGATGGTGTGTGAGAGCCCGCCATGTGTAACAGAATGACATGCAGCACTAGGTTCACTATCCCCTCTACCCCATAAGTAGTCTGTGAAGCAAGGGTCAAGCTCCCAATTTACACCTGGGAATCTGAAGTCCAACAATGTTAAGTACTGTATCCAAGGTCACATGGTTAACAATGTGGTTCCTTTAAGCTCTAGACCCAGTTTCTCCTGACTCTGATTCTATTGTTCTTTCCACTACACAAAGTTCTTAACTCAGAATAACCAGTTGCCAAAACAATTCTAGACATTGAAGGAGATAGATGTGAATGATAATTTTGTGGATCTCTTGCTTCTCCAAATTTTAGCAGGTAGATGACTTCCTATTGAACCAACAGCGTGACCCTGGGTGTTACAGATATTTGGAGGTAAAATAATTAGTATCTTACAGATCTCTAAATCTTGCTTTGAACACTATTTTTTGATGCAGAAGCAGCCTAGAATAAGAGTCTGTTTCCTGGCACAGGATCAAGTATCCACGTCACATTGAAGAGACATGCGAGGACTCCACAGGAGAACAATTTGAAAGTGAGAAACCAGGTGAGGTGTTTTTTACTCTAGGAAAGTTAGTCAGTGTATCGCATCTGGGAGACAATGGGAATCATAATTAAGAAAGCCAAGATCATGACTGGAATGCTGCAAGACCTCGGCAAACTCAGGATATTTTAGGTAATGGGGTTTACTGAAATATTTTTGGTGGGTAATGGGGTTTGTTTCTGTATTTAAATGGGAAAACAGGTAAGACAAAATTGGCTACATATCTGGGACATAAACTTGAGGAAGATTCAGAATGTACTTTACTGTTGTCCACTCTCAGGGAGGTGACTAAGTTTCCTTAGGGCCCTTATTATTTTTAAAACGTTTATTGTCTTAGTTCATTTGTCTTAAGAAAAAGTCCTTAGTCTTAAGTCCTTAGTCATTAACAAAAATGAGTAATTTATAAGAAACAAAAATTTATTTTCTTCTAGTTCTGGAGGCCAGGAAGTTCAAAATCAAGGTGCTGGCAGGTTCAGTGTCTGCTAAGACCTGACTGCTCTGCTTTCAAAATGGCATCTTATTGCTCTTCCCTCCAAAGAGTAGAAATGCTGCATCCTCCCTTGGAGGAAAGGATGAAAAAGAACAATGCTAGTTCCCTTCAACTGTTTTATGAACGTACTAATTCCCATTGAGGGGTCCACCTTCACGACTTAATCACCTCCTAAATGTTTGACTTCCGAATATTATCATTTTGAGGATTAAGTTTCAACATATGAATTTGGAGTTATGTTCTGAACATAGCACTTATGATACTTATCTCAAATTATAGACTGCTTTCTCAGTGGGCATCTATCTCAGTTTCTTTTCTGTTGCTATTCTAGAGTACCTCAGACTGAATAGTTTATAAAGAAAATACATTTATTTTGGCTCATGGCTCTACAGGCTGGGAAGTCCAAGATTGAGCAGTTGCATCTGGTTGGCTTCCCGTGAGGACCTCCTGCTGCGTCATTACAAGATACACAAGTGAAAGGGAAAGTGGGCTTGTGGGAAAGGGGCAAAGCATGAAGGGCAGGCTTGATTTATAGAAACTGGGACACACCAGCCACAGGGTGGCTGTATAAGGCTAGACAGACAAGGGGATTGTTGTGTTTAACCTGAAAACTCCCCTCACCTGGCAATGCTCTCTGTTCCCTATGAGAAGAAGGAGTTTCTTTTCTTCTGGGATGATTCATCCTTTCACATGTGGCTTTCCCTAGAGCCCATCCTTGTGCCATTCTGCTCTCCAGGGACATCTCTCTCAGATGAATTCCCATTTCCCTCTTCCTCTGCCTGCTCTGTCTCTGGTTCCTCACCACTGTGTAATCAGGTAGGTCCCAGTGCTGTGACCTCTGGAATAATGATAGAAGCTGCCCTATCTTCTCCACAGTGACTGCTGGGACCCATCCGAGGTCTCCATCATCTCTCATAGCAACTTCACACTGACCTCCTGACCTAAGCTCAGCCTCTGCCTACTCAGACTGACCTTCACACAGCTGCACGCTGATACATTTGAAAGCCGGAGCTGACCACGTTCGTTTCCCTCTATTGTTCTGATTGCCTACACAATGAAGCTCTGGGTAGGATGCTTGCCTGACACTGTGTTTCTCTCCTGCTTGCCTTGGCACCTCCCTGGGATTCTGCCCTGCAAGAGCATGCTGTAGCTCCCTGCACATGCCGTGAGTCCTGTGCCTTCTCATTTCCGTTCATGCTGCCACCCCCTTCCAGAATGCTTTTCTGCTCACATTAAACTGTCTGACTCCCACTTAGACTTTGCTCACAGGGCATCAATTCCAAAATAAATCCTATGCCCTGCCTACCTCTTTCACCTTTTCTGACAAACTAGCTCTAGCTGCTGACTGTGGGAAGCCTGAAAATCAATAACTCGCTGTCTCGGCTGCAAGAAGGGGATAAAGGTTGGGCCAGGGTATGAGTTATATCAATGGGTGTTTTCTTTCAGAGATTCAGGTTCTGGAGAAATGAAAATGCCGTCTCAGTGGAATGTCGATTAGCTGGAGTGGAGACCCAAGATCTCTGGCCAGGCAGGGCCATCAAGAGAGTTTGGAATAAATTTCTTTAATTGCTTCTCTAAGATTGATGCTTGGTGATGTGACATTAAAGTTTTGACCGAGTGAAGCTTCTCAATTTGTGTACCTAATTCAGGCATGTACAACAGGAATTCATGATAGGAAACTGCCCTTGATTCATTTTATGAATAAAAATTTCAAGGGTTGTTAAGAGTCATTATATGTACAGAGACTTATAAAAAAGAAATTAAGAAAGTCTCACTTTTCAGTTTATTAAAAATAGAATTAAAATGCTTCTTGGTGAGGCATTGGAATCTCAAACTTTAAAATGACCTGAAGAATGCCAAATATGGAATTCTAGTTCTTAATTCCACTGGCAGGTGGGTCAGGAAGTCAGAAGATAAACCCACATTCCCAAAGTCCACAGCAGCTCTTTTTTCTATACTGTTACCTCTTGGTGTCAGAGCTGGCTTATGTACTGATGATACTAGCCCATCAAAAACGAAGGCCAATGTGAAGTTAGATCACTTTAGCTTGTCATGTACTGGCATGCCACTTAATTCCCTGTTTTATAATAAAATGGGAAGGGACTAACATGTATTAATTAAATGATGTCATTCTGTGAACCAGGAACTCTTCTCTTTTAATCCATCTTACAGATAAGAAAACTGAGGGTTCCCTAACATTTAGTGAATAGTGGGACAAAACCAGATTCATTTTACTCAACAGTCTACCCTGATTCTACTGGAAAGCAGCACTTTCTTTTAAAGAGGGTTAAGCAGTATTGAAGCAGCTATATTTAAAGGCAATACTAGCAAATTGGTTTTTATTTGACCAAAAAAAAAAAAAAAGCAGCTTTATTTGACGCATTCTCTAAGACATTCCTTTGTACATTAAATACCTCCTGAGGGAACAATCACTGCTTATCTATTTCATTTTTTTTTTATCTTTCTTCCTCTGGTAACAGAACACAGAAGGGCTCTTGGTTGTCCCAAATCTGCACATCTCCAACTTTTCTTTGAGCTAGAGATGGCCCTGTGATTGATAAGTGACCAGCCATGTGTGGAGAAAGGCAATGTGTACAACCTCTGAGTTGACTGATAAAGAATATTGGTCTGTCCCCCGTTTCCTTGTATTCCCATTCTTACTGGCTGAAATTCAAAGCTGATAAATGGAGCTACAGCAGCTATCTGGGAAAATGAGTTGAAGGTCTCACATTAAGACTTGCCTGTAAAAAGAATAATTTTTCCTGGGTTCCTGACACCACCAAGTTGTTCCATCAGCTCTGAACTCTCTGCTGAGGTTCTTTAAGTATGAGGACATGAACTTTGACTTGCTTAAGGTGAGCTAGTGAGGTCTCTTTGCTATTGTGACCTAACTCAGGAGTCAGCAAATAACACTCTGTGGGCCACATCTGACCCATGATCTGTTCTTGTAACTAAATAAAATGTCGCTGAAACATAGTCATTTGTTTAGTTGTGGCTGCTTTCATGATGCCATGGTGCATTTGAGTAGCTAAAGACAGTGATATGATTTGGAGCTGTGATCCCACCCAAATCTCAGGTTGAAATGTAATCCCCAGTGCTAGAAGTGGGACCTGGTGGGAGGTGAAACGGGTGGTTTCTCATGAATGGTTTAGCTCCATTCCCTTGCTGCTGTGCTCATGATAGTAAGTGAGTGAGTTGTCACAAGATCTGATTGTTTCAAAGCATATGGCTCCTCCCCCATCTCTCTTGCTCCTGCTCTGGCCTTATAAGACCTGCCTGCTTCCCCTTCACCATCCGCCATGATTGTAAGTTTCCTGAGGCTTCCTGTACAGCCTGCAGAATTGTGAGCCAATTAAACTTCTTTTTTAAAAATACCAAGTCTCAGATTTTTTTTTCTTTGAGGTGGAGTCTTTCTCTTATCACCCAGACTGGAGTGCAGGGGCATGATCTTGGCTCATTGCAACCTCCGCTTTCCAGTTTCAAGAAATTCCCTGGTTCATCCTCCAGAGTAATTGAGATTACAGGTGCCTGCCACAATGCTTGGCTAATTTTTGTATTTTTGGTAGAGATGGGGTTTCACCATCTTGGCAAGGCTGATCTTGAACTTCTGACCTCGTGATCCACCCACCTCAGCCTCCCAAAGTGCTGAGATTATAGGCATGTGCCACTGTCCCTGGCCTCGGGTATTTCTTTACAGCAGTGGGAAAATGGTTATTGCAGAGAGCATGGCTGCAGAGACTAAAATATATTCTGTCTGGTCCTTTGCAGAAAAACACAATGCTGTTTCTTGTTTTAATTAATAGAAAAAAAACCTAAATTTAATGTGATGGATGAACTATAAGTGAGTAGAAGGAATCCTTATTTTGGATGTCACAGATCTGAATTCTAGGCCTAGCACTGTTTCCAGCTAGGTGTGTAATATTGGGCAAATTAGTTCATCTCTCTGAATTGGCTAGAGATGGCCCTGTGATTGATAAGTGACCAGCCATGTGTGGAGAAAGGCAATGTGTACAACCTCTGAGTTCATAAGCATAGTAAGAGGACAAATAGATTGTCCTTTAGCATGTGTGTAATAACCGGGCTGTAAACTGACTTACTCATCTAGTGATGGTGATGCAAGTCACGTGAGTCCCTTCGGCCATCTTTGTGCACCAATACAGCCAACCCTGAGTGATTTCCATCTCCTTCCCTCTCCTCCATTCACGCTCCTTTAATAACACTTAGGATGGTGCCTTTAGAGATTCTAATGGAGCGACTCAAATGCCCAATGATATGGAGCAGGACCAAAGGTAATTTTCTTTTTCTAAGCTAACAACCCTTTGGAGGATTCTGCGGGCATCTAAACAGTAGCTTTTTCTGGCTTGCCATTTGTCAGCTGGTGTCAAACACAGTAAAAACTACTGAGTACCTGAAACAAAGCAGATAATCATTAAACACCATGAGGATGTGCTCTGACGTTGTGGACCAGGGAGGTTTCTGTCCTTTAGCAGGAGATACTGAAGATCACAGCAAACAATTATATTTAAGAAAACCAGAAACAAAATCTATGCTTACACAATCTCTCCGGAGTAGGAGAAATAATTTTAAGGCACCATTGCTATTCGATCACCTAAGAGGGAGTTGAATAGCTATTGCATAAATGAATATACCACACACTTTGGGAGGCCGAGGCAAGAGGATCACTTGAGCCCTGGAGTTTAAGACCAGCCTGCACAACATGGTGAAATGCTGTCTCTGCAAAAAATTTAAAAAATTAGCTGAGCATGGTGGCATGACTGTAGTCCCAGCTGCTGGGGAGGCTGAGGTGGGAGGATGGCTTGTAGTGAGCTCAGACCAGCCACTGCACTTCAGCCTGGGTGACAGAGCAAGATCCTATCTCAAAAAAAAAAAAAAGAAAAAAAAAGAAAAAAAAAGAGAGAAAGAAAAGTAAATAAAGGAAAAAAAATACCATGGAAGTTTGCTATTTTAAGAAAGAAGAAGGGCAAGTTATCAAATTCAGTTGTTCTTTTATTCTAGTCTGATGTTTAGCACACTAGGTCAGTTAAATGCCCCAGGAGGGAGTAACCAGAGGCAGCCCTTTCTGGCCCCAGCAGTAGTGCTCTCCTTTCTTTATAATTATAGCCTTGTTGATGCACAGGCTCAGCCAGGTCTCCTGAGGCTCACCTTACCAGGTGCAAGGGCGGCCGCTGCATCAGGTCAGAGAGTTGTCTCCAGGTTTTGAGAATTTTCTGCTAGAGGCCTGCAAAGTTCCCATCAGCCATAAGGGGAGAAATAGGCACCTCTGGTCTTTCCTCAGTATACTCAGGAAAATGGGAATGATGCCAGCTATTTGAACAGAACTGTAATAGAAGGAAGTGACTGAACAGGTTTGAAGGACAACAAAGGTAGAAGGGGATACTGAGGCAGCACAGAGCATACTAACCACTGCAGGGAGCAGCTGGCACCTTTCGGGCTGTAGTGGTTGAAGAAGGCTGGGATAGATGTCATGCACAGCTGGGCCCCCAACTGCTGGGAGGGAGCAGTGCACTGTGGCTGGTTCTGGGGATGCTGGAAAAGCTAAAATTGAAATGAGCCCTCATGCTGCCTGGGAAAGAAGGCTTCCTGGGGTGACATGAAAGAGAGCATGAATCAGGAAGAGAAGAGCATGTCTCTGCTCCTCCCCTTGCTCTCCTCTTAGTCCCACCTTGTCAGAAGCTCACAGAGAAGAGTTTGCAATGGCAATGGGGTCTTGTAGACAGCCCTAGCATCCAGGGTTTAGGTCTGGGGTTGGGTCTGAGAGACAGAGGCGTAAGAACATGGATGTGCTCCTTCTAGCCCTGTGGTATGTTCGTGGCATGTTCAAGCTCCTTAATAAGTACTGTCACTGTTTGCATCATGCTTTGCTCTAGGACAGAATGACCATGAATGAATAAAAAATTTTAGGAAGAGATATCAATACATGATCACATGACATTCGATAGCACTAGTGTCACCAGCTTTATGGCCAAAGCTTGTAATAACCCAAATCACAAACACCCATTTCATACCTACTGTGTACAAGGCACTTACTGAATAACAGAGGACACTTGAAATGGGATCCATATCTTTTCCTTTAGAACTCTGGATTCTATTGACGAGAAAGGAACTGAATTCCACTGAGAAGGGGCAGAAGAAAGGAATGATCAGTCTGGAATGCCCAGCCTCTACAACTTCACACAACCACAGGTCTGACTGAGGCAGCGGTTTATTTATTGCTCTTTCTGTCATCTAATAATTTTATGACTTGAGAGAATTGCTTAACTTTTCCAAGCCTTTATTTTCTTATCTTAAAATGCAAATCTTAATAGTGCCTTCTCCCTTAGGGTTACTGTATAGATAAAATAATTTATGCAAAGGGTTAGCATGAAGCCGGACACTAGTGAGCACTCTGTGCTGTACATGCAGTGAGTTAGCATGAAGCCGGACACTAGTGAGCACTCTATACCGTACATGCAAAGGGTTAGCATGAAGCCAGACACTAGCGAGCACTCTGTGCTGTACATGCAGAGGGTTAGCATGACGTCTGACACTAGTGAGCACTCTATGCTGTACATGCAGTGGGTTAGCATGAAGTCTGACACTAGTGAGCACTCTATACCGTACATGCAGTGGGTTAGCATGACGTCTGACACTAGTGAGCACTGTATACCGTACATGCAGTGGGTTAGCATGACATCTGACACTAGTGAGCACTCTGTGCTGTAAGTTGTTTCAGTCACTTTTATTCCCCATTCTTGTATCAGTTACCTTTTTTTAAATTCTGAAACCTACACCCAGCTCTCCTAGAGGTCCCTCTTTCCACTTTCTCCCATGTCTCCTTAGGTGTTAAGTACATCACTTTTCATTTGGAAATCCCTGACCCCATCTTCTTCACTCCACTGGCAAGTGTTTCAGTCATATTTTCCTCCTCCGCCCACACTCCACCCTGCCTCAATGCATGCTCTCCTTTGCCATCAGACTGACCTTTACAATTGAAACCTGCACCTTTCCTTCCTGCGCTTTGAAACATCCTGCAGTTCTCCACCACAGTAAGTCAAGTTGCGCCCTTTACAATCTGGTCAATTGACAGCAATCCTGTCAGTACCTACTTTTTCGGCAGACATTCTGCAACTTTTGTCCACCCGTTCGATGAATATGCAGAATCCGTGCCGGCTGCCGAACACTTGGTCTTGCCCAGCAGCTCAGCATGTAGAGATTTCTATGAGTCTTTACTCAGCAGAACTGGTGGCTTCCTTGGTGATTTTTAAACTCTTGAACATTTTTCTGCCCAAGGACTATGTGGGAAAAATACCCTCTGAATCTCAACAGTTTGTTTCTAAGCTTTTTGAGAGTGGAGAGAAGGCTCGCTTATTGGTGATTCTTTAGTATCAAACATGCTTAAGACCCATTAGATGCTAGGTGAGTGCTGAATAAATGGAAGAAGGAACAAATGAATTATGTGTCAAATTCCAAGATCGCCATCACACCAGCACACTTAGCCAAATAGTCTAATTTCACACCAAGAAACACGTCGGCCACTCTCCCTGATTCACGTTTTTCTTGGTTATAGAAACATCTTTATAGTTATCTGCCTTTTCATAAAGTATTCCAAGTATGTGAACTCTTTAACCTGATACCAAATTTCTCTTTTTCTGAACTCTTGACCATTAAGCAATATATTACACGTGCCCTGACAACCCACCTAGTAGGATTTCCAGGCCTCGACTGTAGGCATTATGTTATGATGAGGTAGGTATATGTGCTATTTGACTCGCCCTTCTCAAGGACTTCCCTCTACTGGAAACAATATCACTAATTCAGAATCTGTTCTAACTTTGACCTCTTTTAAGATTCTTGTCATACCTCTTTAAGGAGCTGAAAAGAAAAATGGGCAGAGTGAAGGATGAAATTCTAGGAGATGACAAATAGCCTGAGCATTAAAACGTCATTGGCAGGAAAAATGTCCTGGCTCTGCTGGCCACCCTCCTCCTTGGAGGACAGAGAAGGTAACCAGGCAACATGCGCAGGGTGGAGTTTTAAGAGCAATCAAGAAAATATAAATCAGATTTCCTAACAACACTTTCATAAAGCAAATTCTTACCTACTATCTGAAAATGTTAAGAAGGGGAATATTCTTTACTTAAGCATCAATTGCTTAATACTAATTTTCAACGACCTGGCAGTAAAAACATGGTCTAATTTTTAAAATATACCAGGGACTCAGTGCCTAAAGAGCCACAGTGGCCATGTTCCAAGAGTGTCTTTATGCAGGGACCAGGTCTCCTTCATTCCTGTGATTAATGTCCCTCGCAGGCTTCCGGGAACACACCGAATCCTCTGTAATCCTTTTAATTTGATAAGGTATTTTTAATTGAATCCATTCCTAAGGTGACAACAAGCTCCTCAGTTCGGTGTTTGTCATCTTGTCATCTCAGTTGTGTCAATAGACACTCACGCGCCGGTGGCTTTTCATCGTAACTCACTGACATCACCTGTTAAGATCCAGCCATTTTTAGCATGTCTCTGACACGGAGCCAGCTCTCTTTCCAAGCAGAGCTTACTGACACTAAGAGCTTTCAGTCGAAGGACCAGGATCACTGCAAGCTCAGGAGTCCTTTTGGAGTCCACAGTTCAAGTCTCCCATCATTTTCAGAAAGATGTTTTGACTGACAGAATCACAGTCGTCAATGTCACTTGTCTAGACCCGTCATCAGATGTAGGCACATGTTTTGAAGGATAATTACAATAGAGCATTTAGCCTGTATAGACAAGTAAATGGAGCTGCTGCAAAATGATTATCCCCTTTTGAGCACATTGATAGTCAAAGACAATATAGTAAGTCTTCTTTTATCTAGCAGTCACTCACCTGGCAGTCTTACCTGTCTAGAACGCTAGGAAGAACCTCAAAGCAAGTCAAATTACCTTGGGAAAATATGAGCTATCTGAATCAGTGCATGAAAGCATATGCAACTCATGAGAATCAGCTATCTGAATATGAGTTATCTGAATCTATGCACGAAAGCTTATGCAAGAGTATGGGGCCTTATAAAAGAACCCCTTAGGCCCCGTACTATTTATGTATTTGCTGTCACATTCAACACCAAATTCTGAACTGTTTATTAGATTTCTCAGTTTAGCTGTCACAAGAAGGCCCGGATGGGCATGCGTGTCTGCAAGAAGCAAGTACATTAACAAAGTAAGAGCTTATGACAAAATTTTAAGGGTGAAGGTACAACCTCCCCAAAGCAAATGATGAAAGCCTGGAAAGCTGCATGTCTATTTGAGGTGGGAATAGTTGTGCACTTCCCAGCAGGGTTTAGCACAATTCCGCGTTGTTGCGTAGCTCAGCATACATGGCTGGCTTCCTCTCTCAAGGACGGGCAAAACAACTAGCAATAATGTTCCGGTCTGTGAAAGGATCATTTATAATTCATATTACTACATTTTCTGCAGGAAAGTTTTAATTTTAAAAATAAGGACTGGGCACTTTGGGAGGCCAAGGTAGGAGGATTGCTTAAGGCCAGAAGTTTGAGAGCAGCCTGACCAACATAGCAAGACCCTGTCTCTACAAAGAAAAAAAATAGTGGAGGATGGTGCCAATGTGGTCCCAGCTATTCAGGAGGCTGAGGTAAGGAGGATCACTTGTGCTAGGAGTTCAAGGCTGAGGTCAACAATGATTGTACCACTGCACTCCAGCATGGGCAATGGAGCAGTATCTTGTTTCTAAAAAACATAAACATAATAAACATAAGAATAAGTTTGGGCATGTAAGACAAAATTTTCTGTTATTTGTAGTTATATCATTGGAGTATTTTAGGATTCAAAAATATGGAATAAATGAGGCAGTCTACTAAAAAGCGAATTCTCTTGACCTATATAGATAAAACACCAATTTTGCTGCATTGGTGATATGGATCAGTGAAATTCTGATCATGAATAAGAAGGTACAGAAATAATTGTAGCTGGGCCCAACATTTGAAATAAAAATTAAAAATGATTCTGTAATATTTTTGGATATCTTGCCTTTGTGAAACATCATGTATGATATTTTTACATTGTTTTAGTATTGTAGAATCTTTCACCCAATTTCTGATGAACTATCAGATTGTGATATCAGGAAGAAGTTGGAGAGAAGAAAGTACTGATTATTGGTGAATGCTTCATAGGTACAAGGCATGTTTTCTTGTGGAGAGAGAACAGAGAGCCTGAGAGTGTGGGGTCTGGACTCTGACTGCCTCCATTTCACCCTTGACTCAACCATGCAGTAGGCATAAACTGGGCAATTTTCCTAAGTTCCCTGCACCTGAGTCTCCACATCTATAAAATGGACTGAGAATGATAGCACCTAATCCCTAGAGTTATTGGAAACTTAAATGAGCTAATGCGTTTATAACACTTAGACAAGGGCTTGAAACACAGCAAACACTCTAAGAGTGAGTTCTCTAATTCTCAAGATAACTGCACGAGGTATCTTGACATTACACCTACTTGACAGATGCAGAAACTAAGACTCAAAGAGGTTCAGAAACGTTGCCCAGGTCACAATATAAGTGGTTAATTTTAAAAGAAGAAATCTGAATGTAGTGTCTATATTGTGTTCATGTGGAGAAGAGATATTCCCATCTTTGCCCAGGCTTATTTTAACATTTTGTTTTAATCCAAGAGAAAATAAGGTGTGAAAAGCAAAGAACACGTGAAAGAGGACCGATGACGCTTTCCCCAAATATTTTTTAGAAGTCTCAGAATCATGAAGACTCAGAATCACTTCTTACAATCTGGTAACCAAATTTCATATCTTGGCAGTTAGACGTGGTAAGAACCACAGAGAAACCACCTTATTTTGTGTTTGCTTAAACGTGTTTCAAAAGCCTCCAAAGAACTAAATTGTTTGTCAATCCAAACCATTAGACAAATGTTATATCTGTTTTTTTTTTTCGCCGTACAATAGGGATGGGTGGGGCGTGTGGTTACCTGCACAGCACTGCTGGGGACTGGTCAAACCCAAAACTGCTCTGAGCTGGACTTGCCTTTCAGGCTGTCATTTTACAACAGCTGTTTAAAGGAACAACCCACTCCTCCCTGTGTGTCTATGCCTTGGATTCCTCCTCCACTGCTCACTCCCCTGAGGTTGGGGAAAAGAAGTGAGAGGGAGAGACAGCTCAGTTGGCAAGGGTCTTAAGGGAGCTCTTGGATGAGCATTGCTGTGCACCTTGCTTCTCCCCGATGCTGTTTAGCAGTGGGTAAGACTCTGCAGTCATGTATTTAGCATCTATCAGACATCAGGCCCTGGGCTAAATTCAGAGGGAATTGCAAAGACTAATTAAACAGCAACAACAAAAATAGAAAAATAAAAATAGCCCCTATGCTTGTAGTTTAGTTCTCCACTCCGATGCGCTCACAGATAACTGGAATACCGTGTGATAAGTACTGTGATAGCAGTAAATGGTGGTGAGGGATCTATGCAGCACACAAGTGCACTTTGAACCAAGAGCACTCAGAATTAGGATCTGCAGTTAATTGGCTTCGAGTTACATTAGCTGAAGAGGACGATTATGACTCAGAAGCGCCGCAGTGAAGATGTCAGAACTGAAGTTTCTGTTGCATTGCAAATTACCAAATGCTTCAAGCTTCTTCTTCTGGGTTATTTTAGTATCCAAATCCTTTTCATCTGCAGTAACCAGCCCAGGCCTCACATAGAACATGAAGTCTGCTCACCCCAAAGGGTTGATTTTAGCTCTGAAGGGGTCTTTGGTGATGTTAAGCAAGTCCCTCCCGCCCATTTCACTGCAGCAAGACCCAGGATTCACCATGAGGTAAAGCAAAGAAGTGAAGATTTGGACCCCATCTCCCATTGAAGGGTTCTCTTTCCTTTTGTTCATCATTTCATGTCCTGAAACTTATATTATTTGAATTATTCCAGGCCGGGTGCAGTGGCTCACGCCTGTAATCCCAGCACTTTGGGAGGCCGAGATAGGTGGATCACCTGAGGTTGGGAGTTCAAGAATTATTCCCTGGGCTATTACACATATCATTGCATTTTGCTGTTTCACAGTTAATGGTTTTTTCTCTTCCGCAGCAAGTGAACTCTCTGCTTATTGAGTAAGAAGGCTGTGTTATGTTTTAGTTGTTCTCTGCTTGACCATTCTGCATTCCATCCGCTTAGTAGGCACTCCCAAGTCACTTTTAGAACTTGAGGATAACTTTGAAAGTCTTATAATTTATGAGCAGTGATTCAAGGATAAGTAATCTTCAAATCAATGTGTGTATGTGAAATATTAAAATTATTTTGGTTTCCCTATCTATAAATTTAAACAATGATGACACAGAAGCTATTGCAATATGGTGATATATGTAAATATATTCTGGACATTGTAGCTCATTGGATGAGTGTAAGTGGAAATGATAAGGTAATGCTGTTTTAAAATGGATGACAATTTTCTTTAATCTTTTGGGTTCTTTATAATCTCAAGTGCAGAGGGGGCGTGCTAGGGCCATTCAGCAGACAATACTACGAGAAGTTTTCCAAAACTAAACCAAATCCTCTTCTCAGAATTAGCGGTCTTTTAATGGGAGTTTAGAAGAAGTAAAGCACAGAGATTAACGTCTCACACTGATTCAGTGATGGCCACTTTCATTGCCACTGAAACTGGCCTCCCGCTACCCCATCTACACCTGGAAAATTTGGATTGACACATTGAACTTCCTCTTTTATGGGTTTGAACACATTAACTGACCTTGAATACTATAAGACTCTGGAATTCATAAAATTCTATTATGGCAAATTTTTATTTTTAAAGCTATACACATTTATGATATTAGAAAAAATTGAGGTGTAAATGAAATATTTATTTGGTTCTTCTCTGTCCCTCTAAATTAAACAAAAAAAATCACTAATGGCCTAACATTAAAGATAGAATTATATGTAAGTATTAGCTTAATTAATTCATATATAAAAAAATGAAAAAAATTTCTTATCCCTGGGTGAAATTGAAGAGACAGACTTCAACTGAATTACCTTCCACAGTGAGAGACACTGGTCATAAAGGCTTATAGGAGGCAATTTGTCATACTTTTATTACAGGCAAAGCCACAATCTGTTCTCATGAGAAGAAAGGAAGGAGCTGGCTCAAGTATACATACGGTGTCAGACCCAGAAGTCCATCCTCTACCAGTGCATGTGGGGCTTGTTCCCCCACACACAGGTACTAAAGAGGTACAATGAAATCCATTTGCAAGTTTGTGGAAGAAGGTCTTTGCTGGCTTGCCCGACATGAAGTAGGGGAAAAGCCTTCTCCTCTCTAACATAAATATAAATTACAGGACCAAAACAGCTATTTGTTTGAAAGGACCAGCAGGATGGGACTCTACCTCTAAAGTGTGATATAATTGCTCTGGGTGGGAAGCTGGAATTGGCACTTTAAGGAATGCCTCAGGTGATGCTAATGAGGAGCCAAGGTGAAGAATTGCTGTCATCATTCTTCTTACAACGCTCTACCCACGCAGGTGACCTGGGGATTTTGTTATAATCAGATTCCGATTCAATAGGTCTGGGTGCACCTGCATTTCTAACAAGCTCCTGGTTGATGCCGGTGCCACTGGCTTGCAGGCCACACTTGGAGCATCAAGGATCTAAGCTTACCTCTTTGGATTTAGACCTCCATTGCATACATCGAACTTGAGAGGTTTATGGCTTTCACATCTCATTCCTCTCTAGAACATATACACTTCTGAATAACATATATCCAATCTCATCCTTTAATGATTATGAAAGCATTAATTATCATTTAAGTAATTCTTTCTGATGCATATAAATAGGTCTGCTTCTATGATTAGGGTTTTCTAATTTGGCATTTTTCATCTTTTGCTGATCAAGAGAATCACCTGTGAAGCTTTACAACTGGGAGTGGGGATGCTCCCCTGTAGAGGTCGTGCAAGAGAGAAGGAAAGTTAAGCCTGCTGGTGATTCTGATGCCCAGACTGGTTTAGAAGCTGCTGCTCAGAATAAGAATTGAGATGTAATATTTCAGTCTGCAAGTTTGTATTTTCAAATGATAATGGAAGAAATAAGATTATTTCACTTTCAGCATGTATTAAAATGTAACAATATGAAACTTAGATGCCAAAACCTGTGGGTATACTATTTTGTTATAAATTATAAAGAAATTCATTTAAAACAGCAACTATGAACACATCTGTGGCACTGCCAAAATTACATTCTTAAAAAATGCCCCCAGTTTTCGATTTACTGCCTGAGAAGGAAAAATGGGAGTTGAAATAGCAGGAAAAGTCATCCCACCAATATTCGTCTATGCAAATGTCCACATATCTCTGCCTGTTAAAGAGAATATTCCAGCCATAACACATCAGGCCGCCATCTTGCCTAGGGAGGAATTGAAACTCTTCAGCTAATTAATCAACCAATCCACAACCATAATTTCATGCAATTCTACAGTTTGAGGAAGTTCAAAAAAATAAACAACATAGCATATTTGTTTATTATTTGGAAAGCCCAAACTTCATCTTGCTCCTATTTTAATATTCTTAATAAACCTTCACGATTCCTTAGTTCTCCCTCCCCACTTCTCGTTTTGCAGCCCAGCATGGGGAAAACGTCTGCTCAGAATCTGGAGCCCTGGCTTTGAGCTCAGCCCTGTCACTTATTCAACGTGGGAACTAGTTTGGCAATACGTTTGTTCTTTTAAACTCTCAGAGTCTCCATTATTGGTTCTGTTGTGAGGATTCAGTGGGCTGATGGATTTGGACCTTGCACAGTGAGGGATTATTATCATCTTCTCCTTCCGTAGGGCTCCTTGTACCCTGTGCTCTTTCCTTGGTGTTGCATGTGCACGCTCATGTCCACTGTCTTCCCCCGTCATGCGTCATTCACCACTTTCTGTCTGCGTAGACAGTAGCACTGGAACTGGCTCAGAGGATCATTTTATTAAGGCCCGACTCTTGCTTTTCTTAATTATTCCTTGATCATATTCTCACTCCCACCCAAGGGAATTTCTCTCTGCTCGTATTTACAATAAGCGTTACCTACATTTCATATATTTCCTCAGAGCTTGTTTTTATGTCGTTGTGTTTACTCACAAGTTTATGAGAAACTTGACAGTAGGAAAGAAGTCTTAGTTTTCTGCCCTTGAAGACCCTGGTACACTCTGTGTAGGCACATTCGCTTGAATTAATCTTCAAACTCTGTCAAGAGAACCTGTTAATTTACAATTTAGATCCCAGCTACTCGGGAGGCTGAGGCAGGAGAATTGCCTGAACCCAGGAGGCAGAGGTTGCGGTGAGCCGAGATCACACCATTGCACTCCAGCCTGGGTAACAAGAGCAAAACTCTGTCTCCAAAAAAAAAAAAATTTACAATTTAGAGTAAGTAGGAAGAGGGTTCACTGAACATCCTTCTTGTTATAGATATGACATGAGTCTTTCAGTTCAATGGGGCAAATCAACTTAAAGTCATTTGTGAAAAGTGTATAAAATTTAACATTAAAAAATAAAGATAAAAAATACAGTGCCACTTTTTGAAACCTCAGGCTTACCACATTTAGAATGTATCATTTCCTATTCTAAACTGATCTCAAAAATGAATATACACTCTATAAAAACTAAATGAATAATTAGATTCAACAATGCTCTTTGGGGGCTTCATACAAACCTACCTTTACTCTCCTTTATTTTAGGCCCTTAAGAACAAAGTCTCTCGCCCATGGAGAAAGCATTTGAAAGTATTCTTCTGAGGTTCAATGTGCTGTTCTTTGGGGTAATTTTTCAAAGAATAAACTTAAAGCTTGAAGAGAATGTGTTAACATGCTGAAAAACTCTCAGAGGGGAATGTGGAAGATCTGTTTATGTTTAAAATGCAAACTTCAGAAAAAATTTTCATTTAGTCCTCTATTTAATAATCAAGACTTTTATGCCACTACTTTTTGTGTGTGTTAACATTGCATTCCAGGCTTAGCACTGTTTCTGTGGAGTGATTCTAATGTGAGTATATCATGAGGTATCTTAGGGATGAAATCAGTCTGTGAACTCACAACCATCACATCTCAGATGGTTTTGGCCAAGGCTCATAATCTGAATTAAAGTAACAATGCAGGATTATACAGTCCAAATCTCTGTCTCTAATTGTGGGAAGAGTGGACTCCTTAAATTTGAAATTTAGGAATGTAATAAAAAGATTACATATGAATACCTCACTTTACAGAATTACAAAGTTCATGTAGTTGTCGTATACTCCAATTCATTGGTTTTTGATACAGAATGGGGTAACTTTTCTCTTAGACTCCAGGATAAATGACTTATTTTTTAATCGGCAAATGGAGAGCCTTGCTTTTCTACTTTTCCCTGGGTTTTCTCCTTCCTATGTAAAGAAAAGTTCTAATTCAATCGTGAAGTTCAGGTCTGGGTACTAGTACCTCCAAAAGAAAAATAAAAACCAAAACAATAGTGGACACTGAGCTCTGGCCTCCTGCTCAGGAGTGATGTATTAGTCCATTCTCATACTGCTATGAAGAAATGCCTGAGACTGGATAATTTAGAAATAAAAGAGATTTGATTGACTTACAGTTCTGCGGGGCTGGGGAAGGCCTCAGGAAACTTAAAATAATGATGGGAGGGAAAGCAAACAAACCCTTTTTCACATGGCAGCAGGAAGGAGAAGACTGAGAGATGAATAAAAGGGAGAGCCCCTTATAGAACCGTCGGACCACCTGAGAACTCCCTCAACATAATAAGAATAGCATGAGGAAAACTGCCCGATGATTAAATTACCTTCCACTTGGTCTCTCCCACCACAGAGGGGGATTATGGGAACTACAATTCAAGATGAGATTTGGGTGGAACAGTCAAACCCTATTAAATGGTCTCCATCTTGTGGCTGCCAAACTCAGACAAGCTGAATGCTTGGGCAGTTCTTGCCAGAAGGAGGACAGATGCTGAGGGAGACACCACCTTGACACCAGGTGGGCAGGGAGCCTGAAGATTCCTGCTTATGGGAGGGTGGGTTATAGAGTCCCATACCCATTGGTTTAGTGGCATTTTATTTGGGAAGGAGAAAGCTCCTCCTACAAGAATTGGTATGACTCCCATTGGGCAGCTCTTTGAGTCTACCCTCAGACATCCACTATCCCCAAGTCATGTGTCCACATCAGGACCACTGGGTAGTGGAATATGGATAAGGAGCAGATGTGGGCTCTGTGACTGGCCATATGCTATGTCCAGACCCAGCTGTCCCCAACCCTGAGTGGTCACCTTAGGGTGCCGGTGGAGGCTGCCTTCTTTAGGGTAAACTTGTCCCTGGTGTGCTTTATTGACTGCTGAATTTCTTTGAAATTCCTTCAGTCCATCAGAAATATTCTAATAATTCCTAACTTTAGAGGAAAGGGTTAGGATCTCAAGCCTCTTCCTTTCTGAGTTCTCTGCCCTGTTTGCAATCTTTAAATATCATCCCCAGGAACTCTCTGACATTTTATAAAGAGATGTGGAACTACTGTGACTTCCCATGGAGTCAGAATCCCAGAATTTGGTGAGGAGGAGGAAAATCAATGTGTTTGCCTTCATGGGAGGCACACAAAAATGGTTGTTCCCACTCCAGAAAAGTTCTGCTGCATGAAGGATATTTTTTGTTTCTGCTGCTGTAAATGGAAAAAATAGTTGGAAGCAACTAAATGGAAGTTTATTAAACCTCAAAATTAAAAAAAATTAAACCCCTCTCAGGTTTGGCCTCATAAGGTACCTATTGTTAAAATAATTAAGTACAAATAAGTTGCAGCCTCAAATTTATATATAATAATCTGTATATTGTATATGCTGAAAATTTCTTACAAAATGCCAGCCTCTGCTTATTACCCTATGATAAGGTTGTTTATCTGCTAGCGCAGCTCAATCACCACTGTGTATACTTCCAAAAATACCCTTTCTTCTTCATTTGTGAATTGGTAGGGGTCCCTTCCTGCCTAGCCCATGGGTTAAATGTCATGCCTTAAGTCCAGGTTTGAAAAATTACTTCCTGATTATGAAATTAATTCAAAATTAGATTTCCAGATTGGCGAGAAACCTTGTTCCTTCTACTTAATGCTGCTAAATGTTCTCCCTGAATATGCAATTTATGGCATTTCTTTTTAAACACTTTGTGCCCAATAATTTGGATAATGTAAGGATCAAATATCATGTTATGCTAAATTGAAACTGAAGCCATCTCTAAATGTAAAGGCATAGCGACCTTTAGCAGAAAATTGTGAAAAAGCAGAAAACAATAAGAAATGCTATGACTTGAAAATAAACTCTCTCTTTCTGTGTGTGTGTGTGTGTGTGTGTGAGAGAGAGAGAGAGAGAGAGAGAGAAAGAGAGAGAGAGAGAGAGAGAGAGAGAGAGAGAGAAATTAAAAGTAGTTGTGAGAAAGTCACCTAATTATACCAAAATCTTTGAACAGCAATATTGCTCAAGTTTTTTTCAGCATGATAATTCCATGCAATGAAAATCCTCAAATTTTCATTTGGTTTTTGTTTCTCGATGTTTTTTGTTTGTTTGTTTCTCTTAGTTGACCATAAGTGTCCTTCCTCTGCTAATCATTAGTTTTTAGTTTTCTTGTCTAAATTTAAGTGTTTATTGCCTCCAGCTTCCTGTGGGTATAAATGGATGTGACTTTAACCTCCTGAATGCCCAAGTGGATTGAGAACATTTCTGGGTGAGCAGGAGGAGAGAGCTACTGACAGGCAGACACAAGGGCCGCTGTTCTCCACTTCAGATCATATTCCCTTCTCCCTCTCCCCATTTCTCAAACCCAGATTGAAAGGACAATGGCTAAAAGAGGAATTTTCTCCCAAACAATTGGTCAACCATACAAATTTCCCATGATGTGGAAGCATTAGAGCTCGGAGTTCTGAGTTCCAACACGTCCTGGCATAAATCAGTGTATTGCACTTTGCAGAATGCGCCCTTTGACTTCTTCAGGCATTGATTTTACATGAGGCAGGAAGATTCTTTTCAGTTATAAAATCCTGCCCAGCTATCTATTTTCTCATAGCTGAAAAAGTCTTTCTTTACACCCTACAGACTGAAAAAGTCATATTCAGTCAAATCTCCACTATCATCAAATAATTTTGCCTTAATAAATAATATCCCTGGCCAAGGTGAGCATTGTTTCCCAGGAAACCAATGCTTGTAAACTTGATAGGCCTTCATGCTGACTTTGCTAAACATGGAAAAGACTCTCCCTGGTAGAATAACTCCCAGACAAGAGGGATGCTGGACAAGCTAAGCCCCAGGAGGTAAACATCCTTCCCAGTCCTTTTCCTAGAGTCACGGCCTCTGGGCCATCTGCTCAGGAAGGAGCTGAAAGTAGCCCAATGTGGTCATCAGTGTGAACTGAATGGACCAGGGGATGGTTGTCTCTACTCATGGAGGACTGTGCTTACTGTTGAACCAAGGAGATGCTCTCTTATAACAGGTAAGAACATGAGACAGAGTTAGGAATTTGGTAGCAGGATTAAGAGGGAAATGCACAGAGAGCAACTAAATAATTTTAATAATGCAGCACCCAAAGTCTCTGCAAAGCTTCAGTGAGATAACAGAGTCCTGATACCGTCTTCGTTCCTGAACAACCTCCAGTAACCACGGACCTGGCCCCTACTCCTGTGAATTGCTGCCACCCATTCCTTTCTTCTTTATTTTTATGCTCATCACTGTCAATCAAAAGAGTGGCTGTTTAGGTCTAGTGGACATCCATTTTTCTTTTATGGCCTCCATTTATCCTATTACCAGTGACAATATTATGAATTTTCTCTGGGGAATGACTCTCAGTCTTCATATATTTTGGAATTGTCTCATGGAGAGCACCAGACCAAGGCCAATCATCACATCTTACTCCTGTGTCCACAGAAAATGTTTCAGGGGCAGGGATATAGTTTAGTTCAGTCCAAGGGCACTTAGGCTCAGCGCCTTTGTTTGAACCCATGTGTGTATGTCTTGGGGTAAGGGAATGTAAATCTAGAATTGTTATCAACCATCTTGTCAGCAAATGAACTTTGAGAAAAAAATACAGTGAAGGGACTAGAAACTCAGCTATGGAACCAACTTTATCCTGAGTCAAGCCGCTATGTGGCCAGCAAAACCAGTACTATCCCTGAACTTTTTGGTTACATTATGAAATTATGGTTTACAAGTATGGCAGACTGCTACAAAGCTTTTCAAAGGCCCTGCCTCCTCTGTGTGGTGTAAAGGCCAGGTGACTTTGGCAGCTTCTTTTGTATTTAGGTGTGGCCACGGGAATGTGTGGAAGACATGTGTTCCTCCATTCTTGTTCATAAAACCATCCCATGACCCTCCTCTCTCTTTTTCTTTATCTATTACCTGAAGACTCTGAAGCCTCACAGAAAAGTGGTTTTGGAAAATCGAAGGTACCTGGGTATATGAATCACTGTGTCCAAGGTGACCTGCCTGCCAATCCACACTGGACTTAGTATGAGTAAGAAAGGAATGTTTGTTGTGTTGAGCAACTGAAGGTGTAGGGTTAGTTTATTACATCATCCACTTAACAGAGTCAGTTCTTCTTTTCCTTTCTGCCTTTCTCAACCCAAATGTATTGAACTGATCATTTTGTATCTTTTCCTCCATTCTTATGCTGCAGCCCCAAAGAGCCAGTGAGCATTAATTGCATGCTCCCTGTACTACGATGTGTGAAGTATACATGCAAACTTCAATGTGATTTGTATACCATAAAGAACAGATAAAAGGAACAATGGGAAATTTTACTTGCTGGCTTCAAAGAAAGCATTTCACATGCAAACATTATTTACTTAATTCATCCGTATTTTGAAGATTCGAATGTTCACCCTGGCTTCCCTCTATGTACTTCAGAACCACTACTCTTTCCTTTAAAAAAAAAAAAAAATGAAGGCTGGGTGTGGTGGCTCAAGCCTGTAATCCCAGCATTTTGGGAGGCCGAGGCAGGTGGATCACGAGGTCAAGAGATAAAGACCATCCTGGTCAACATGGTGAAACCCTGTCTCTACTAAAAATACAAAAAAAAAAAAAAATTAGCTGGGCATGGTGGCACGAGCCTGTAATCCCAGCTACTCAGGAGGCTGAGGTGGGAGAATTGCCTGAACCCAGGAGGCGGAGGTTGTGGTGAGCCAAGATCGTGCCATTGCACTCCAGCCTGGGTAACAAGAGCGAAACTCCGTCTCAAAAAAAAAAAAAAAAAAGAATTAAAAAATAAAGAAAAAAAACAAGGCAAGCATCGTTTCCCAAGAGATCAGATTTGTTATATACTGCATTGCTTTCTTACCTAACTTTTTCGTTAGATGATGTAGAAGCAGAGTATTGGCCTTATTTTGCACATCTGTAAATTAAGCTGGAAGGACAAGAAATTTATCCGTGGTTAACCAGAATTCAAATTTATCTTTAAACCTTATATTATGGTTTTTCAATTTTTATACTTATTCCTCAATGTTTTAAAATAATATAACAATGATAGCTCTTACATTTCTGTGAGACTTGGGAGAGTTGTTTAAGGGGCCAACATTAATGAATACAAAGTGAAGGCTCCAGATCAGTGTACAAAGATGCTGACGTTTCAGTCCATTAGCAAAAATTGCTACATGTTAAATCCTGGAGGAGCCTATTTGATGAAAAAGCCAATAGTCAGTTCTCACTGGAACTTGTAACTTTTTTTCCACAAGTCATACTAGAATTGCAAAGGCTCAGAAATACCCTCATGGATATTTAAAATATTTTTATTAAAACATTCCCACGGTGATTTCTGCTGCAAGAATAAGTTGTATACTTAGACCACTAAAACATTTTTTTCATGCTATCCACCCAGTGATATTTCTGGATTTACAGTAGTCTACTATTTAAATTTACCACCTGTTTTTAAGTATTAGTTTATTCACACATGAATTTTTAGATACATTCTTCACTACAGCATATCAACAGCAAACGTTTGCTTTTATCCAATATACTTGCTTTATCCAGCCTCAGGTCTTCCTAAAAGTTCTTTCATGATTAGATGAAAATTATGATTAATATTGTTAAAATGCATAGCCATTTTCAGTTATATTTTCTTTTTCCTGTGTGTTACCACAAAATGTAATTTACTAATTTATTTTACACCTATTAAAGTACAAGGGGCATTGAGAAAAATTTTAGCAATCGTTAGATAACATTTGCAACTTCTATGCTTGTCTCAGTCTATTTAGTGTTGCTATCAAGGAATATCTGAGGCAGTGCCATTTATAAAGAAAAGAGGTTTATTTAGCTCACCATTCTGCAAACTGGAAGATTGAACACTGGGTGAAAGCCTCAGGGTGCTTCCACTCATAGAGCAAGGTGAAGGGAGAGCCAGTGTGGGCTGAGACCACGTGGTGAGAGGGGAAGCAAGAGAGAGGGGAGTGGCAGGCTGCTTTTAACAACCCCAGTAAGAACTAATAGTGAGAACCCACTCCCACTCAAGAGAGAATATTGATCTATTCATGAAAGTTCCACTCCCATGACCCAATCATCTCCCACTAGGCCTCACCTTCCCCAACTGCCACAGCGGGAATAAAATTTCCAAGGCGTTTTAGAGGGGACAAATACCCTAACTATGAAAGTATTCCATCCAGAACCATACTGGACACAAGCTACTTCTCAATACATATTTGCTAAATGACTATTCCTCACTACACGTTAAGCGATTAACATGGCCATTATGTTTTGAAGGAGGACAAAATCTCTGGGGAGTCAACCACCTTTTGGCCACATAGTATGCTCTTGGAAAAATGCCATTTTAACTTGCTAATTTGTAGGTCAATGGTAAAATTCGACATTCTATCAACTTTTTACAACATTTTAATTTATATTAAAATCATATACTATACAATTAACTCATTTGGAGTATAAAATCTCGTGGTTTGTAGTATATTCACAGATATATGAAAACATAAATTGCAGCACTATTTACAATAGTAAAGACTTGTAACCAACTCAAATGCCCATCAATGGTAGACTGGATAAAGAAAATGTGGCACATATACACCATGGAATACTATGCAGCTGTAAAAGAGAATGAATTCATGTCCTTTGCAGGGACATGGATGAAGCTGGAAACCATCATTCTCAGCAAACTAGCACAGAAACAGAAAACCAAACACCACATGTTCTCACTCACAACTGGGAGTTGAACAATGAGAACACATGGACACAGGGAGGGGAACATCACACACTGGGGCATGTCAGGGGGTGGGGGCAAAGGGTGGGAGAGCATTAGGACAAATACCTAATGCATGCAGGGCTAAAACCTAGATGACAGGTTGATGAGTGCAGCAAGCCACCATGGCACACGTATACCTATGTAACAAACCTGCATGTTCTGCACATGTATCCCAGAACTTAAAAAAAAAAGAAGAAGAAAAAGAAATCCTGTACACTTTATCTATAATCCACTGATGCTCTTACACCATCACCCCTTGCCTTAAGCAACCGTTATTCTACTTTCAGTATCTATAGATTTGCCTATTCTAGACATTTTTTATAAATATAACCATAAAATATGTGGTCTTTTGTGGCTGACTTTCTTCACTTAGCATAATGTTTTCAAGGTTCATTCATATTGGATCATCTATCAGTTCTTCATTCTTTTAAGGGCAATGTAATAATCCTTCACAAATATACCCCATTTTGTTTATTTATTTGTCATTTGGAAGACATGCAGGTTTTTTCTACATTTTGGCTGTTACAAATATTCGCTTACGGCCGGGCGCAGTGGCTCATGCCTGTAATCCCAGCACTTTGGGAGGCCGAGGTCAAGAGATTGAGACCATCCTGGTCAACACGATGAAACCCAGTCTCTACTAAAAATACAAAAAATTAGCTGGGCATGATGGCACGTGCCTGTAATCCCAGCTACTTGGGAGGCTGAGGCAGGAGAATTGCCTGATCCCAGGAGGCGGAGGTTGCGGGGAGCCGAGATTGCGCCATTGCACACCAGCCTGGGTAACAAGAGCAAAACTCCATCTCAAAAAATAATAATAATAAATAAATAAATAAATAAATATTCGCTTACAAGTAATTGTGTGGACATATGTTACTTTGCTGTTGAGTATGTAACTAGGAATAAAGTGTCTGTGTGTCATGGTAAATCTGCATATAACTGTTCGAAGAAGGAACTGCTAGTCGATATTACTATTTTCCACAGTGACTGCGTTTCCTACCAGCACTATATGAGGGTTGTGATCTCTCTATAACCTCATTATCACATGTTATAATTTGATTTTTAGATTCCACTGTTCTAGTGAGCATACAGTTATATCTCATTGCAGACTTGATCTGTGTTTCCCTGATTGCTAATTATGTTGGGCATATTTTCATGAGCTTATCGACCATTTGTATAACTTATTTGGGAAACATCTATTGAGATCATTTGTGTACTTTTAAAGTGGGTTGTCCTGTTATTTCTGAGTGGTAAGTTTTTGTACATTCTATATACAAGATATTTCCTTATTAGATATTTGATTTGCAAATATTTTTCTCATTCTGTCGATTGTATTTTCACTCTTTTGATGTGTCCTTTGAAGCACAAATTTTGATGAAGTTCAAGTTATCATTTTTTTTTAATTGCCCATGCTCTTGGTGTTCTATCTAAAAATATATTGCCAAATCCAAGGTCATGAGGTTTTCTCTGATGTTTCCTTCTAAGACTTTTATAATTTTATCTCCTACATTTATGTATTGATGCATTTTGAGTTAACTTTTTAAACAAATGTGCAGCTGTCCTAGCGTATTTGTTGAAGAGACTATTCTTTTTCTGTTGAGTGGTACTGGCATCCTTGTCGAAAAGTCAGTTAACCATAGATGTGGGAGTTTACTTTTGGGCTTTCAAACCTATTCTATTGCTAATACATCTGTCTTTATGTCACTACCACACTGTGTTGATTACTCTTGCTTGGCAGTAAGTTTTGAAATGGGAAAGTGTGAGTCCTACCAGTTCTTTTTCAACATTGTGTGTGTGTGTGTGTGTGTGTGTGTGAGAGAGAGAGAGAGAGAGAGAGAGAGAGAGAGAGAGACTATTTTGGCTTTCTTGCATTACTGTCTGAATTTAGTATCCTTTCATGAATTTCTACAGAGAAGTCATCTGGAAATCTGACAGGGAATGTGTCAAACCTGTGGATGTATTTGTGGAGTACTGCCATACTAACAATGTTAGTTCTTCCAACCCATTAATATGAGATATTTCCATTTACTTTTCTTCATCCATGTTTTAGAGTTTTAAGTTTTCTAATGACTGTTAAATTTATTCATAAGTATTTTATTTTTTTTGATTCTATTGTAAATTTAATTGTTTTCTTAATTTCATTTTTTTAGTTTTTTCCTGGCAAGTGGATAGGAACATAGTTTGTTTTATATGTTGACAATGTGTCCTGCAAGCTTGCTGAGCTTGTTTAGTGGTTCTAGCATTTTTCACACGATCATGTCTTCTGTGAATAGAGACTTCTTTTTTTCCAATATTTATTTATTTTATTTGTCTAATTACCCTGGCCAAAAAATTAAGTACAATGTTTTACAGAAGTGCCAGGAATGAGTATCATTGCCTTATTTCTGCTCTCAGGGAAAAAGGATCAGCTTTCCAGCAATAAGTATAATGTTAGTTCTGGAGTTTGTACATGTGTTTTATCTTACTGAGAAAGCTTCCTTCTAGGCCTAGTTTGTCTAGTTTATTCTATTAGGTTTTGTTATGTTTGTTTTATCATAAAATGATATTAAATGTTGTTAATTTTTGTGTTAATTTAAATAATCAGGTAGTTATTGTCTTTTATCGACATGTTATATTAATTGATTTTGAGGTGATAAACCCATCTTGCTTCCCTGGGTCATGGTGTTTAGATACTTTTACATGTTTTTGGATGTGGTTTGCTACTACTTGTGGAAGACCTTTGCGTCTACATTCATGAGATAGTAGTCTGTCGCTTTCTTACCTTGGAATATCTTTGTCTGGTTTTGGTATCAGTGTAATGTTCACCTCGTAGAATGAGTTGGGATGTTTTCTTCTCTGTTTTTTAGGAGAGTTTGTGAAGAATTTGTATTAGTCTTTCTTTAAACGTTTGGTAGAGTGAACTCCTGAAGCCATCTGGGCTTAGGTTTTTCTTTGTGTGCAGTTCTGAAATTACTGATTCAATCTGTTCACTTACGTTAGGTCTATCCAGATGGTCTATTTCTTTTTGGGCCAGTTTTGGTAGTTTGTGTGTGTATGAAAATTCATCCATTTGATCTAAATTATTTTATTTATTTGCATACAAGTGCCTAATAGTATTATTTTTTTAAAAAAAATTTCTGTAATATCTCCTCTTTCACTTATGGTTTTAATAGTATTAGTCATCTCTCTTTCTTTTTTGGTAAATGTAGCTAAAAGTTTGCCAATTTTGTTGATGTTAAATGAACTATTTTGGTTTTGTAGATTTGTTTAAGTTTTTATGTTTTAACTTTAAATTAACAATTTGTAGTTGTGGATCATTATGGAGTACAAAGTGATGTTATGATTTATAAATATGATGTTGAATTAAATCAAGCTATTAAATATATCACCTCAAGTACTTAGCCTTGAAAGATGAGAACACTTGACGTTTACTCTCAAAACAATTTTGAAATGTGCAATATTCTTTTTTAGCTATTATTCAGCATGCTGTACATTCGATCTTGAAAACAAATTTTTCTAATTGAAATTTTATACTCTTTTCCATCATCTCCTCATTCTCACTAACCGTCTGATCCATTGATTTTTCTCTAATATTTCTCTATTCCCTATTTCATTGTTTTCAACTTTAATCTTTGTAATCTTTGTAATTTTAATCTTTGTAATCTTTGTTTTATTTTGTCATCTTTTTCTAGTTTTTTAGAGCGGAAGGTTAAGTTACTGATTTGAGACGTTTCTTTCTTATTATAGGCATCTGTAGATACAAGTTTCCTTTTAATCAATGCTTTAGTTGCATCTCATAAGTTTTGGTATAGTGCATCTTTATTTCAATTCATCTGAAAATATTTTCTAGTTTCCCTTGTGATTTATTCTTTAACACATCAGTTATTTAGACGTTTGTTGCTTAATTTTTACATATTTGTGAGTTTATCAAATTCTTTCTGATATTGATTTCTATACTTACTCCATTGTGGTCAGAGTACAAGCTCTATATTTTTGCTATCCTTTTTTATTTGTTGAAGTTTGTTTTATGGCTTAACATATGGTCTAAACTGGATAATATCCATAGGCATTTGAGAACAATGTGTATTCTGCTGATTTGGGAAGAGTATTTTATCGACGTCTGTTAGGTTGGATTAGTTTATAGTGTTGATAAAGCTTTTCCTTTGTTCGTTGATCTGCCTTGAAGATCTATTCATATTAGAAAGTGGATTAGAAAGTGTGGTATTAAAATCTCCAGCTATTATTGTTGAATTGTCTATTTATCCCTTCATTTCTATCAGTTTTTGCTTTATGTATTTTGGCGCAGTGATTTTAGGTGCATATATGTTTATAATTTCTTTATCTTCTCCATGCATTGACCCTTTGATTACTCTACACTGTTCATCTTTATTTCTGGCAACATTTAATGAAAATATGTTTCTGTCTGATATCAGTACTGCTGCTACAGTCCTCTTGTGGTTATTGTTTGCCTGAGATATATTTCTATATTTTTGCTTTTAATCTTTTTTGTATTTTTGAATTTGAACTGTATCGACTGCTATATATATAGTTTTATTTTTAAAATCCCATCTAACATTTCTGCTTTTGACTTGAATTGTTTAATACATTTATATTTAATTCTGGTATTGATGTAGTTGGATTTATGTCTGCCAACTTTTCTTTTCTGTATGTCTCATGAATTTTTTTCTATTCTTCCTTTGTTTCTTTCTTTTGCGTTAGGTGAGTGTTTTCTAATATAAAATTTTAATTCTGTTAATGGTTTCTTTTCACCATGTTTTTAAGTTATTTTCTTAGTGATTACACCTATTCTAGCCATAGACCTCTCAACTTATCAGAAACCCCTAGGCTTTATATGATCTTAATTTCAGTGTGTTACAGAAATATTACACTTAAGTAACTTTATTAAATTTCAACTCCTTTTAAAGTATTATTCTCGTACATAATACAGCTGTCATTGTTACATACCCAATATTACAATTTCTATTTTATACAATTTTATATTTTTTAAATAAAGTGAGAGTAAAAATGAGAGTAAGTAGATATCTATAGGCTTTGTTACATAAACCTATTGATTTATAATATCTGGATCTTTTCATTTATTTCTAGAAATTACGTTTATCATCTATAGTAACCCCTTAGCCCAATACAGCTCTGATTTGACAAGCAAATAATAAGAAAGGTATCACCCGCATACTAAAAAATAAAAAAGAAAACAAACGGCCTCTGAGAATGACAAGATATCAGATTTAAAATATGGAAACTACAAAGTTGCCATTACAGATATTATAGTCATCTTGTTCGTGCTGTCACTGAAAAATGTATTACATTTCTATGTGTTATGAGTCCAACAGTATGAGTGTGCATATATTTATGTCTATCTGTATCTATATATCTGTTTGACACAACTGTTTTTTAAATAATTTAAAAGAAAAAATGAAAGAACGATATTTATGTTTTTTGTAATATAATTACATAATTATCTTTACAGGTATTCTTTTTTTTAAATTATGTGGATTTGCATTGTTTTCTGAGTTCATTTGTTTTCAGCATAAATATCTTCCTTTCATATTTTTTTAAAGCAAGCCTGCTAAAACAAATCCTCTTAATTTTTGTTATCTAGAAATGTTTGTGTTGTACCTCCATTTTTGAAAGCCACCTTTGCTGAATATAGGATTCTTGGTTGTCTTGTGTTCTTGCCACTTTGATGATGTTATTCCACTTTCTTTTTCTTTCACTGTTACAGATGAGAGGTCAGTTGTTCATCTTTGGGAGAAATTATTTATAATCAATGACTATATTTTTCCTTGATGCTTTGAAATTTTCTTCTAGTTTTTAGCTTTCAGCATTTTTACTATAATTTGTCTTTTTGTGGAACTCTTCATATTTATTTGACTTGGAGTTTATTGAGTTTCCTGTGCATGTAGGTTAATGTTTTCAATATATTTGGAAAGTTTTTAGCTATTTTTTGGTATATTTTTTTCTATTCCTTCATCTTTTTTACTTTTGGTAATAAAATAACAGTATATTGTTCCATTTAATTATGCCCCACAGTTTTCTAAGGCTTTTTATATTTCTGTATGCTTTTCTCTTTCTGTTACTTGGATTGTACAATCTCTGCTAATCCTATTTCAAGTTTGCTAAGTTTCTTCTGCCAGTTCAAATATACTCTTGAGACGCTCTAGTAAATTTTAAAAAATATTTTGGTGACTGAAACTTTTAATTCTACTTAAAAAAAATTCTACCTGTTTACTGATATCCTCTGCTCTGTAGCATGGTTATGATACCTTTCTTTAATTTTTAAATGGTTTGTTTAGTCTGCTAAACATGTATGTAATGACTACTTTAAAGTGTCTGTCTTTTAAATCTGATATCTAGTCCCACTCATAGGCTTCTTTTTACTCCTATTTCATTGTTTTTTGGTATGTAGGTAATACCTTTCTATTTCTTTGCATACTATATGATTTAAATAATGTTAGGGGATTCTTTTTTTTTTTTTTACTTGTTTGTTTGTTTGTTTACAACTGGCTGTGTTATTTTGATGAAGTCTGTTTTTCTCTTGGCCTGTGAATCCTCTGATGCTATTTCTCATGGGGGACTGGCTTGGATATGCCCACAGTTACTCTGTGATGAGAGTAGTGTAGACAAGATTTTCTTTTACTGTCTCTTTTCCTGACCACATCAAGCTGTTTAGCTTGACTAATTGCTGGCTGAATGTTGTATTATTTTCAGCCATCTGGGGCATATACTATGATCCAATCAAATGTGGTCTCCTTTGAGTAGATAGTTCCCAAAGTCAAAGTTTGAGATTCATTTTGTCCCCAAAAGGGCTCCTCTGAGCTGTCTCTTTCCCCTGTTATTTCCATAAAATTAGCCAGTATGTAGTTTAGCTTAAATCTCTAGTGAATCTGCTAGTCTCATCTTAATTGCCTTTCATTACAAGCCCCATTGGTTTTGAGAAAACTTTAGGCTTGAACTTCTCCATCCTCTCTTAATTCTTTTGAGAAGGGATTTGAAGCTGTTGTTTTATGTGTGCTTCTCCTCTCAAGTAAACATCTCCAATCATGGTTCTGGAGTTGTGGGTAGGGAAAATGTCAAGTGAACCACTCAGTACTGAGTACTTGGTGTAGTTACTACCAGTTGCCTCAGATATTTTCAGCTTGCCTCTACCAGCATTTGACCTCTATCTTATAAACAGGACAAGAGACATCTGAGTCCCAGTATTCTAGGCAACACCATACCAAACATTGACCTATATTACAGGGTAGGATGAACAGAAGAATGGAGTCTCAATCTCTTCACTTCACTTGCCTGGAAAGTACCCTTAGCAATAGGGAGTGAAGGCAGGATTAGAAATGCTGGTCCTTATCCTTTTGGGAAGAGTCCTCTGACTGAAGTGAGAGGGAGCCCTGTGTTCTTCGCTACAGCTATCTGGAGTTTTCACTCCAGTGAGCTATGAGGGTGGAGAGAGGGAACAGAGTCTTAATGTTATTCTAGATAGACTTTTTCTGTTCTTACTGATTTTATTTTTTAAATTAATATTTCTTAGCCATGCATGGTGGCTCACGCCTGTAATCCCAGAACTTCGGGACACAGAGGCACACAGATCACATGAGGCCAGGAGTTCAAGACCACCCTGGCCAACATGGTGAAACCGCATCTCTACTAAAAATACAAAAATTAGCCAGGCATGATGGTGCATGCTTGTAATCCTGGCTACTCGGGAAGTTGAGGCAGGAGAATCCCTTGAATCTGGGAGGCAAAGATTGCACCACACTCCAGTCTGGGCAATACAGCAAGACTCAGTCTGAATAAATAAATAAATAAATAGATATTTGTTAATTTTATGTATGCCTTTGTGTTTTTTAAAAATAATTAATTTTCACCAGTTTTACTGGAGAGCAGCAGGTCCACAGACTTCTTTATATTATCGTGCAAGAAGCGGAACTGTTTAACAAATTTTAAAATTATTCCTCTTGCTTATGAGCTCCAGGATTTTTGGAACATGTTAAATTTACTGTGTTTCAGGATTTCTACTTGTTGTTAGGATTAAATAAGAAAATGCATGAAAAAATGCAAATTATAAAGTATAATGCATTTTAGTTTGATTTTACCCCTTACTGGTTATAGCAAACTAAATGTTGTGTAATTTCTAAGCTAATGCAATTCTTGGACCTGCTATTACCTTTGGAAACAATCTGGCATTGGGGACCACTCCTCAGGGTTGCGGACAGATGGTGGCACAGATCTGGCAGGAGAATTTGGCTTCCTTGTCTTGGTGCTGCCTGGCTCAGTTTGCAGATCAGACTTTATTAAATTCTGTCCATATACCTTCCTGTTCAGTCATCAAGAGAAAATAGATAAAGGTGGTGCCCTCTTATCTGGGACCTGCTTTGAATGGAAATTGGGGTGGGGATAATGAGAAAACGTGGGAGACTGACAGAACACTGATTGCATTTGTCATAGTTTTCCTCCCCAAGGTGAAAGCCCTTTTTACTCTTTTATTCTTTCCATATTTACTATTTTCCAGGAGTTATGCTAATTTTAGGAGGGGCTAAGGACGTTTTTAGGATTTTATTCTGAGCTTCAAACAATTAACAATCTTCATAGAAAGGCAAACTTGTATACAATAAATAGGGCTTGGGCTGGGTAAAATAAAACAAAAAATGGGAGGTAGAGATTAATCAAGCAGAGGAAAGAAATGAGTACCAGGGTTCAGAAAATTATAACTCAGCTGTGGCTTCCATAATGGGCACTACATAAAGTGAGAAGAGCAGCTGGTGATAAGAATGTGGACTGAGGGAGATTTTGTAGGATATGAATAATTATGCTAGGGAGTCTATATATTATCACATGGAAAATAGGTAATTATCTAAGGCTTTTAAGCAAGTTAAGACCATCATGTCCTCTTTATACCTCAGGTAAACATGGGAGCAGTGTAGCTAATGAAATGACCATGGAGAGAGTAGATGAAGCATATATATTTTTTAAATGTAGTTTTACTTTGTTACTCACTGGCTGATGGTTCCCTGACCCTGTTTGTAGCATAATTTTCTAACCTTTAAGACAAAAGTACTAAAGTAGATGATGCCCAAGGTCTTTTTCATTAAAAAAAAATTCACAATAATTCTACTGCTTGTTGAGCTGCTCAGATTCACTGACACGAGGTAATAGCCTTCTTCATTGTAACTCTGATGTTAAACATACTCACCCCAGCTGTTAGATTTTTAAAGTACTATGTTCAGTGATACACACAACACATCTTCTTATGTTTAAGAGGTATTTGATACACTCGGAATGTTGGCATTATATGATGAATATTTAGATTTAACTCTCTTTTTAAAGTTACTCTGTCATGTATTAGCAATTACCATAATTCATTAAGCTCCGTGAAGGGGCCAGCTATGCCCACAGTGAGACAAGAGTTGGGATTTACAATCTGTTGGAATTGCAGATGAGAGACAGATTAGGGAATGGAAATGAGGATCTGGGTCACACAAATACGGCACCTGACACATGATGAGAACTTCGCAGAGAGGCTTATCAGAGGCTGCCAGCCCCATAGTCCTGCACGTGCTCCAGAGACAACACGGAGAGCTATAAGAAAAGGAATTAGCAATCAGGAAGAAGACAGAAATGTTACGCTAAGCAAAGGTTTGTTACGAGCCTGGCAGTTTGAGAAGAGCGAGAGGATTTTAAAATGGGCAAAATGAATAACAACTGTAATCATAACAAGATGTATAGCTTGGGGAGGTCACTTAACAAGCCGAGGCGTGTTGCCCTGAAATGTAAATGGGCATGATATATTGTCAGGTAATTATGAAGATGAATGTGATAAATGGAGAATGCCTGCCAAAGATAAATTTACTATGATTTTAATACCTGTGGCGAATCTAAGTTTCAGAGTTTATAGGACCATTTTCATTTCCAATATTCTTCTGTATAATCCTCGTAACTGAATTCAAACAATGCTCAATTTTCTGTTGAGACAACACGGCACGCAGGATAGTTTAGGTAAGTGTCAGGCATGAAATAATTGAAACTGATGGAAGCACAAAGTCAGCAGAAAGGCAGGGAATAAAAGCCTTTAGATAATCAAATAATGTTAAAATCAGAATGTAAAGCTTGGTTTACAAGTCTGAAAACAACTGATATTGTATTATAAAGAAGGTATGTGGTGATGGTTGGTGTTTCTAATATGATTAGTTTCTTTCACATACACACACATACACAGGCACATAGGCATACACAGGGACACCCTTTGCATTCCTAATAAATAAATAAATCAGATTAACAGCGAATATGGAGTCAGAGCATGCAGATAAAAGTGCTGAGAACATTGCAGGTGTCCCATAAATATTTTAGGCTTATAAGCTTCCTCTCTGCTCCCAGGTCTTCCATAGCTAAAGGTAATTTCAATACCCATCCAAAATCATGGTCTCATTTGTTTTTATTTTTTTTTTGAGACGGAGTCTCGCTTTGTCACCCAGACTTAAGTGCAATGGTGTGATCTCGGCTCACTGCAACATCTGCCTCCCAGGTTCAAGTGATTCTTCTGCCTCGGCCTCCAAGTAGCTGGGAATACATGTGTGCACCATCATACCCAGCTAATTTTTGTATTTTTAGTAGAGATGAGGTTTCACCATATTGACCAGGATGGTCTTGATCTCTTTACCTTGTTATCTGCCTGCCTGGACCCCACAAAGTGCTGGGATTACAGGCATGAGCCCCGGGCTGGCTTAGGTAACAGTCTTTTACATTGACCCACATGTTTACTCTCTCTTGAGCTGTTCATTTTGTTTTGCATTACTCTGCTTCCAGATGGATTAAATTTTCTTAATTTTGAAAACTTCTTTTAATATTTCTTATTGTTCAGGTTTTCTGGAACCAAATATTTCATCTTTTGTTTTTCTAAAAACTTTCTTTTTTAATTCAAGCTTTTATTTGGAGATAATTATAGACTCACATGCAGTTGTAAGAAATAAGACAGGGAAATCCCATGTATTATTTCCCCAGTTTCCATTAAGGTCACATTTTGCAAAACTCACAACCAGGATATTGAGATTGATAAACTCAAGATCTGGAATATTTACCTTGACTTAATGAGAATATTTTAATTTTGTCTTCATTTTTGAAATTGTTTTACTGGTTGCTTGCCCCCAACTCCTATACATGCTTTAAAAATGTTATTCCATGTCTTTGGACTTTCATAGTTTCTGTTGTAAAATTAGTCATAATTAGCACAAATTGATATTGTTCTTCCCTGACAATCTGATGGTCATGGTAATGCCTAGGTGTCTCTCTCTCTCTCTCTCTCTCTCTCTTTCTCTCTCTCCTTCTATCTCTCTCTCTCTCTCTCCCTCTGTCTCTCTTTTTCTCTCTCTCCTTCTGTCTCTCCTCCCTCTCTCCTTCTCTCTCTCCCTCTCTCTCTTTTTCTCTCTCTCCTTCTCTCTCTCTCCTTCTCTCTCTCTCTCCCTCTCTCTCTTTTTCTCTCTCTCCTTCTGTCTCTCTCTCCCTCTCTCTTTTTCTCTCTCTCCTTCTGTCTCTCCCTCTCTCCCTCTCTCCTTCTGCATGTGTGTGTGCCTGTGTGTGTATATATATAAATCAAGCATCCCTAATCCAAAAAATCCAAAATCTGAAATGAAATGCTTCAAAATAAAATTTTTTTGAACATGTAGAAAATTTCACAGTGTAGTCAAAATGCAAGTGCACAACACAATTTATTCAGAATGTCTTTTCATTCCTAGAGGATCCAGTTCCTGGTCCCTCAACTGCGTATTGTGTTTCTTTTCACCTAAAAAAAAATAAAATACAGTAACCTTTTAATCAAAACACAACATCCAAAGTGGAGACTGTAAGCCTACTGTAGTCCGCTGTTTAACTGCTGATGCAGGTATTCTGGTGATGCCACTGTCACTCTAAACACAGGATCTTTTTCACTGTATTAATTGTCATACCTTTTACTGTTATACACTTATGTGTGAATAAGTGTGATAAAATGAACGATTATAGGTACTATACAAATTCAGAGTAAGGAATGATGGTGATGCCAAGCAAGCCTGGATTATCTATGTGAGTGGCTGTGAGAGTAACACCTTTGCTTTCAGGTGGTTCCGTGCATATGGACCTTGATGCACAAAGTTATTTAAAATATTATATAAAATTACATTCAGGCTATGTGTAGAAGGTGTATATGAAACATAAATAAGTCTTGTGTTTGGATTGAGTCCCATCCTCAAGATATCTCATTATATATATGCAAATATTCTAAAATTCACAAAAATTGAAAATGCAAAACACTTCCGGTCCTCCACTTCCTAAGCATATCCAATAAGAAATACTCCATCTGTGTGTATCAATACAATCTCCTGCTGTGTGTTGCTGTCTTTTCAAATATTGCTTTTGTCCCATTCTCTCCTCTTTTTTATTCTACGACTTTCATTACACACATGTTAATTATCTTGGCTGTGTCTCATGTATTTCTTATGACTTGTTTCCTTATTGCCTATTTTTTTCCCCTCTGGTGTTTCAGGCCAAACGTTTTCTACTGGCCTGCCTTTAAGTTTACAAATGTTATATTCTTCCCAATGCAATCTATTGTTAAATTGCTCTAATGAGATCTTAATTTCAGAAATTACATTTTTCAGTTCTAGGATGTCCATTTAATTTTTTAGTTTCATATTCTCTATTAAATATTCCATCATTTAATCTCTTCTGTACACCTTTTTTCTGTTCCTTTTAATGTATTATTTTTGCTAATTTGCTTACACGACAGCTCCAATAACTGGATTTTTTTGTTTTTTTTGAGACAGAGTTTCACTTTGTTGCCCAGGCTGGAGTACAGTGGCACCATATTGGCTCACTGCAACCTCCACCTCCTGGGTTCAAGCAATTCTCATGCCTCAGCCTCCTGAGTAGCTGGAATTACAGGTACCTGCCACCACACCTGGCTGATTTTTTTGTATTTTAGTAGAGATGGGTTTCACCATATTGCCCAGGCTGGTCTCGAATTTTTGAGCTTGGGCAGTCTGCCTTTCTTGGCCTCCCAAAATGCTAGGATTACAGGTCTGAGCCACCGCACCCAGCCTGGATCATTTCTTTGTACACTTTCATTAATAATTTTATCATCTAATTATCAATCATTTTTCCTGTCTCTGCATATGTCTATTATTTTCAATCATATGTTAGACATTATGCATGACATGTAGAGTTTCTGAATTATGTTATCTTCTAAAACGTATTGATTTTTTTTTTGTCAGATAGGTAGTTCAGTTAGTGGCAGATTACGTTGCTCTCGTGAGACCTTTGTTTTAGACTTTCTTGGAGTAGGGTTATGTTGATGACTCCCTTTGTACTGGAACCAGTTCCTGTTCTTAGCATGTAATCATTCCTGTTGGGACATTGCCTTGTTTTCTGTTGTCATGGGTCACAATCCAGTGCTTATGTTGTTGCCAAGGATGGGGTTTGGCTGGGCCCCAAGCCTAGCACCTCCCCAGAGTTGTGTGATCTTACACTCTCCATTCAGAACTCAGCCTCCCAGAAGCTGCTGTCTCCTAGGCCTCCTGGAACCTTGTTCTGTAGAAGCTGTCTAAAGACCGGAGGTGCATTTTGTGGAGAATTCTTTTGCATACTTCTCTGTGGCTTACTTTTCTCTTTTAACCTACCTCCCAAATCTCTGATACATTAGTACTCCAAAGGTTTTATCTCTGTTTCTACCACCAAAGTACAGTCCTCTGTCAGCTCCATTTCCTCACATAGGTATTTGGAAAATACTTCAGAGAAAGGAGAAGTGAATACAGTGTTCACCTCATTTAATCTCTTCTCTCAGGGGCAGGGCCCAACATGACTGCTGTTCAATGCCCACTAACAGTTGGATTATGTATCAGTTTTGTGTATAGTGGAGGGATACATCTGATATCAGGTATTCTTTAAAGGCTCTACAATTGATATTTAAAGACAGAGGGTTGATGATTCCCAGCAGAGTTAGTTAAAAAAAAAAAAGAGTAGAAGAAAACTTAGGACCAAGCCTTGGGGCATTGCCATTAAAGAATTCAAGGATAGGAGCAGGACACATCCAAAAAGATTGAGAATACATGATCAGAGGAATTGAAGACGGACAGAGTGATGTTCTGAGAGCCAGTGAAAAGTGTCTGTCGAGGAGAGGATGTGATCTATTATTCCAAGTGCGGATAGGTCATAAACTATGAGAACTGAGCATTGACAATTTGATGTACGAACTAAACTTATTCCATTAAACATCAGCTTTTGATTCCAAGATAATAAGCAGCAAACCACATTCTTTTCATTCCTTGTCCTATTCAGTTTCAAGTGTAGAAAGATGAAAAATGCTAGAAAATGCCCGTCGATGACTAGACGGCTTTGAGATGCAAAGTTACTAGAATAGATTGGGGCTTCCCAGACCTACTTGGTATTAATTTGGAAATTAGTGTGGACAGCCTTTTCCCCCCTTTTCTCTATAGTTCATCTATAGCCTCGAAGCAAACCTGTGACATGCTTGGGTGATTTGGGGAGACAGTTTTTATTAGGCAGACTTCATGAAAGCTATTTTTACTTTTACCTGCTTTGTTCACTGGTACATCTCCATCATCTATAACAGCACCTGGCGATAGAAGACACTCAACCAATGTTCACCGAAGTTTGTTATTGTAATTGTATTGTTATTAGTGTTGGCCTCTTTTCCAAGTAGGGCAATTTCGCTAGACTATTGAATCCATCAGATGGGTGAGTGGTGATCTGTCTTTGTTATTTCCGCTAGATTAACAAGCCACATATTCCTCAGGACTTAGATCTGAGTTACATCTTTACCACCAAAGGTTAGCACAAATGGAAGAAGAAATAGTACCCATTTTGTCCTTTAATACTGTGAGCCATTTTTCTTCTTTTCTTCTAAAAAATAGATTATTTTCTTTATGAGGCAATATGTTATTGCTATCTGTCATGCAGGCGAACAAAAACATCAGTTATAATTACGTTCATAGCTTCAGCTTTGGCATTCAAGTTAATCTGAAAAACACCCATTTTCCTAGGCGATGTTATGCAACCAGGACTTAGAGTCTGCTGTGGTTCAGTTAGGTTTTGTCATACTTAAATTTCAGCAAGGAGTGTTACTTGACAACTGTGAACATATTGCTTTGCCCTGTGTCTACAGGAAGGAGGCTTTAAAGAGCCTAACATTTGTCAGATGAAGCTTTATCAGAGGAAACTATTCTTAGCTTCCTGTTCATAACGCCATACTTCAGTTTTCAGGTGGTGGTGTTAATATCCTGCCCTCTGTTTCAACAGAGAGGAGTTTAAGGGTTGCTTCCCCAAACTGAGAAAAATCAATGTGTCCTATGGATTTAAGTGATACGGAGAAGATGAACCACAATGTACTTGTTCATTCATTTAACAAATTTTAGTTGAATCTTTAATGCAAGAAGACCCACATGCTACACATGCTAGGAACTGGGGATACAGTGGTTTGCAAAATCTAGGCTTGACAAGTTCCCTAATGCACACGATAGTCTAGTGGGCAAACTAGATATTAATAAAAAACATACACATAAAATAGTTAATCTTTCTGGAAGCATAGAAACTATGAGAGTTAAATGATTTGAAGCTTCATGGAAGATTTTTAAGCTCCATCTGTATCGTCTGTAATAGTGTAAAATGATTTCAAATTGCCACTCTTGGTTGCTGGTTCTAAATTACAGAATTATATTAAGTTGCATCTGGTGATATATGTAATATATGTACAAAATGTGTGGCCTTTAGGAGGCGAGCAACAGATGTCAGTTTTCTTACTAGTCTCTCTCCTTTGCCCCAGAAAAAAAAAGCAAACAAATAAAAAGCTGATGTTCTAGCTAAGAGACTGCAAATCTCCGGCTGTTTTTAAAATTTTGGGCGATGTCCAACTTTTGCACTTGACTGTTTTAGCTTCATCATGAAGAGGCCACTGTGTCGCTTATGTTACTCATAGGGCTGAAAATGCCTATAGCCTGCTTGCTTCACTGTAACGGAATTGAGACACAGGTCTTCTTTTTCTATGCCTTAAAAAATATTTCCTGTCAAGTGTTCCTCAAACTGGAATTGACTTCTGAGGGTCAATGGAGATATTTTGTGTGAAGTCAGAATTTTGTACAAGAATTCAAAAATCGATGTTTTATGTATCTATTGTCTGCCTGTGTATGTGTGTATACATGTGAATGTTTATCTGTGTGTACATCTGTTTGTCTTTATATCCTGGATCATTCAGGGAACCTGCATTTGTGTTTGTAGTTGCACTAATGCCAAAGGATCAATTAAAAGGCACAACTTTAACGTGTAAAATGCATTTTCTCAAGCCAAGATCAATGGCTTTTTGTCTTCTCTACCTCTTTTTCCTTTTACCTATCTTCTTCTTTTCCTGTGTTCTGCTAATCATACATTTGAATATCATAGCAGAGGAGTTAACTACAGTGAGAGGAGTTAGTTTTTTTTTTTTTTTTTCTGAAATCTGGATTTAGATTTTTCTGTGTAGAAATATTATTGGGTTTTCTTTTTAATATTGTGTGTGTGCATATGGGTGTGTTTATACACACATACATTTTTCAGAAAACATTTTGTGTGGAGTTGTTATTCAGCAAACATTTGTTTATAAGAGGGGTATGGATTATTTACTTTTATTTTATACTATGCTGGAGAAACATGGCTTGGTGTATCATTCCATCGAATCTGTTTTATTTAAGACTAAACAACTTAAGCTTTAGGACACACACTATTGAGATTGTCTTATTCAGTTTATAGAGTCCACGACACATTTGTTCTTCTTCTCTTGAAAGGAATCAGTGTTCTGTCTTATTCTGGCCTATCAAGGGTGGTGAATATTACACTTGAAGCTGTTCTTGTGCAGAGGAGGGAATAAGGGTGAGAGAAGGAAGGCAGGCCAGAGGGGAGGGATTTTCACTTACTTTTGGGCTGGTAGGTCACTAGGCAGGACACTAAGCCACAGAGATCCAGGAGGACAATTCTGAGAGCAAGAAGTCATCTTCCTCTGGATAGACGTGGGATGAAACCAAGAATCTAATACAAAAGGGACATCATAGGCTTTGGGAGGATTAACTTTTTT